>AWWV01012222.1:0-115156 GCA_001974805.1 Corchorus capsularis | reverse complement strand
TAAATGAGAGTTAATATTTGATGCCCAAAAAAAAAATGAGAGTTAATATTCAAGAGAAAAAGACATCTTCAAAACTTAGTTTTCGTTTTTCTGCACACAATCAAGACAGCTTGGTTGGTACTTGGGAGGGTCTGAATATACCTGAATATCTTGGTCCGAACGGAAAGTTAACTAAGTTATATATTACTATATAATATAATTAATATAATATAATTATAATAGGTAAGTATATATATATATATATATATATAATTATAAGTACTTGTATTAAGTAATCAAACAAGAGAAGAAATCAGAATTGTGTTTGGACTTTGGAGGGTGGGGAATTAATTAATTAATTAATGCTGGCAGTTTTATTTTTTATAATCAAAGTATATACATATACTACTAGTATATATGTATTGTGTGGTGGCAAATGAAGAACCAATTAAATAGCAGAGCTGAAAGCATGCCATTGCCATGCCTATTTTTAGAGCATTCAAATCTTTCTGGAGAGACAAATAATTAAATTTAAATCCCTTTTGTTGTCATCATTACACTAAGAGATGTAAATATTGAGTCAACTCCAATAATAAAAATGTTAGTGATATGTATTCAAACATACTCCCTCAGTCCCATATTATCTGTCCCTTTTGGGTCAAAATTTCCTAACTTTGACCTTTAATTATTAAAAAATTATATAAAAATAAATTTTAAAAAATTATGTTTTTATTAAGTCAAGTCTTAAACTTTTCAAAACATATTTTTTCAAAATTTTATTGTATATATATTTTTTGTAATTAATGGTCAAATGTTTGATTGATTTGACCCAAAAAGGACAGATAATATGGGACGGAGAGAGTATTTTATATGACGAATGCAAGTTTATATATCTGTGCTTTTCGTTAATGATATAAATTATCTTATAATAATGATATATTAATACATTCTCGAATCAGACACTTTTTTGTGACAAGTTATACAAAATAGAGACTTATAAAAAGGTTGGAAACTCCAAATGGAAAATAACTCTATGATGTAGAACTATATATATAACAATTAACTTTAGTTTAGCTACCGGTAAGGGTACGTACCTGGCAGGTCCATGTATTCTTATTCATTGTGTAAACAACTTCTTGTAGCCAATTTTGGTTCATTAAGTCCCTCTACTATTGATGGACTGTTATTTAAGTTCAAATCCTAACCGATGTTAATTTTTTGTCCAAACACAGAAAGGTGGCACATTTCTTAACTCACTTGTTGACGTGTCACACGTCAGTGATACATGGGATTTTGATATAGGACGTCAACGTGTGAAGGAAGGAAGTTGGGCTTGAGTTCTAATTTTAGCCCATTTTAATTATCTTGATATTTTATTTTAATTATTCTCTTTATGTTTAGGGTCTCCAAATTTAATTAGAATTTGAGATCTTTTCGTATTAGTAGTTGGAGTTAGGGTTTTTGGGAGTCACTATTTAACAAACTTTGGGGTTTATTTTATATGATGAGTTATTTTGGATTTATGAATAGAAAATCTCCTGGAATTTTGAGAATTTTATTCTCATTTATCTAAGAAGTCCGTTTAGAAGATTTCTTGTTGGATTTTCTTGATTTGTTCAAAAAAAATCATTTTTCTTTATTTTCCACTGCGTTAATTGATATTCAGAGCCAAGGCTTTTCCCTGGAGTGATGGTCAATAACGGAGGGGGAAACAATCCTGCTGATGAAGTGATGCAGGCTTTACAAGGAGATATACGATCAGTGGATCAACGTGTGTGTAGAGTTGAAGAGAATCTTTCTCTACTTACACAACAGATGGCTCAATTGTGTTAGGATTTTTGCCTCAATTCCTAATTAGATTTGGATTAAGAGTTTTCTAGAATTTTTTGAGTGGTGGACAAGAATCCTAATAGAAAAGGGATTCTTGGAGTCTAAGTTTGTGTTAGTATAAATAAGCAGTTTCTGTTTAGTTTTTTGGTGTGTGAGAGATTGTGAGAGAGAGAAAAAGCTGAGATAGCTTTATGTTGCTGTGAGAGAATCACTCATGTTGGGTTGATTAGATTGAGAGTTTGCGAGAGAGATTGTTATGATTAGTGATTGTATTTAATTGATTTGATAGTGCAGATTTGTGGCATAGGTCCACAAGAAAATTTTGTTTTGTTGTTTTCGCTTTAATTATTTGTTTGGTTAATTCCTGGGATATTCGAAATTACAACAAGTGGTATCAGAGCCTGGTTAATTAAAGATGGCAGACACCAGCAGCGGATCAGCTTTGAAGTTTGAGATTGAGCCGTTCAATGGAACAAATAGTTTTCAGATGTGGAAGAGTACGATAACAGATGTGTTAGTACAACAAGGTTTGGGAGATGCGTTTGAAACCGATAAACCTGCAGCGGTGAATGAGAACATGTGGAAAGATATTCAACGAAAAGCAGTAAGTACAATTCGTTTGAATCTTGCTACTGAAATTAAGTATGATGTGTTAGATGTGAAAACTCCAAAGGAGTTGATGGATAAGTTGGAGTCGATTTATATGTCAAAATCGATTACTAACATGTTGTGTTTGAAGAGAGAATTATTTGGGTTGAAGATGAAGGTGGGAACAAGTTTAAGGGCACACCTAAACAAGTTCAATAGATTAGTTACTCAGCTGGCAAGTGTGGATGAAGTCATGAAAGAGGTTGATAAAGCAGTTTTGTTGATTAATTCTCTTACCGACAGGTATGATCCTGTGACTGGAGCTTTGATGGTTGGTAGGAAAACCCTGAGCTTGCAAGATGTGACTTCTGCAATTTTTGAGTATGATAGATTGAAAGAAACTGAAAAGAAAGATAAAGAGAATGGTGCTCTCACGGTGGAGCGTGGAAGAACTTATGAAAAAGATAAGACTGATGGAAGATCGATAAGTAGATTCAATGAAAGAGGAAGATCAAGTTCGAGGTCAAGGATTGATTTCAGTAATAAGGAGTGCTATTATTGTCATGAGATGGGGCACATAAAAGCCTACTGCAAGAAGTTAAAGGAAGATTTGGCGGATTTCATGCAATCTAAAGAGAAGAATAAGGCCGGTGTTAATGTGACTGCTGTTGATAGTGAGGAATATTCTGATGAAGATGTTGTTTTGATGGTGCAAGAAGAAAAGAAAGACACCAGAGATATGTGGGTGTTTGATTCTGCTTGTTCTGAACATATTTGCACAAAGAAAGAATGGTTTTCGAAACTTGAAAAGTGTGATAAACCTGTTTACATGGCTAATAATGGTGAAGAAAATATTGAAGGTATTGGGAGTGTGAAACTTCGTCTACATGATGGAAGTGTCAAGATGCTTGGGAATGTGAGGTATGTTCCAAACTTTACAAGGAATTTGATTTCGCTTGGAAAGTTGGATAGCTTGGGTTATGGATATTCTTGCCGAGGTGGAGTCTTGAAGATCATCAAAGGTTCAATGATTGTGATGAAAAGAGTGAAGAACTCAAAAAATTTGTATGAGTTGATTGGAAGCACAATTAGAGGAGATGGATCGGTATCTTCACATCAAATTGAGAAGAAAGATGTGGATTTGCCAACAAAGAAGAAAGTTACTTTTGCAGATTTGGTTAAAGGGTGAAGCAATTAAGTTTTGATGAAGGAATTTGAGTCAAGGTGGAGATTGTTAGTATTTTTGCCTCAATTCCTAATTAGATTTGGATTAGGATTTTTCAAGAGTTTTTTGATTGGTGGACAAGAATCCTAATAGGAAAGGGATTCTTGGAGGCTAAGTTTGTGTTAGTATAAATAAGCAGTTTCTGTTTAGTTTTTTGGTGTGTGAGAGATTGTGTGAGAGAGAAAAAGTTGAGATAGCTTTATGTTGTTGTGAGAGAATCACCCATGTTGGGTTGATTAGATTGAGAGTTTGCGATAGAGATTGTTATGATTAGTGATTGTATTTGATTGATTTGATAGTGCAGATTTGTGGCATAGGTCCACAAGAAAATTTTGTTCTGTTGTTTTCGCTTTAATTATTTGTTTGGTTAATTCCTGGGATATCCGAAGTTACAACAAATTGATCGGTCTCAATAAGGCTGGCGATGGTTCTAGGGTTCGTGATAGAGGAGTGGCCCCTATCCTACTTGAGGCTAGAGTCAACCTTGAAGGACAACCTGTTGTTAAGCTTAATCCGGTGTAACAAATCGCGATGATGCAAAACGAGGTTTTTGAGGCTTCGTCATCTGATGATGAAGATGGTCGATTTGCTAATTATGTTATTGGAGGTGACGACAACAATAACAGAGGTCGAAATAATTTTAAGCTAGGAATTGATATTCCCAATTTCGATGGAAAGATGAGGATTGAAGAAACAATTGATTGGGTTTCTGAAAGTTTAGCGCTTTTTCGACTACCTGAATATATCCCTAAGGATAAAAGGGTAAAACTTGTTGCTTATAGACTCAAGGGAGGTGCTTCGGCTTGGTGGGACATGCTCCAATATGAGAAGCGAAGACAAGGGAAGCAAACTATCCATACTTAGCGCAAGATGAAGCAAAAGTTGATGGCTAGGTTTCTTCCACTTGATTATGAGCAAATCTTGTTTCTGCAATATCAAAGGTGCACTCAAGCTGGTAGGAGTGCACATGATTATACAGTTGAGAGAAACAATTTGCAAGAATCTGAATATCAACAAGTGGCTAGATACTTGGATGGAATGGATTCTCCAATTAAGGAGAAGATTGGGGTTCAATCATTATATACTGTTGATGATGCTCGGAATTTAGCTGTGAAAGCTGAGTTGTTGATGCAAGAGAAAAGTCATGTAAAAGGCACCAAGACTTATAACTTCGAGCCTGCTGTAAAGGTTTATGATTCGGGTTCGAATTCTGAGTTGATTGCTAACAAGTCGACTAGCTTCAAGCTGCAAACTTCGAAGGATAAAGTTGAGATAAAGGAGGTTGCTCGTAAAGAAGAAAACAAATCAAGCAATCCATATGCTAAGACAATTCTGGGTAAGTGCTACAAGTGCAATAAACAAGGTCATAGATTTAGTGATTGTCCTTTAAGGAAGAATGTGAACTTGGTAGAGAATCAAAAGGTTGGTGAAGATGAGCTTATTGGTGTAGTTTGTTATCCTGATAGTGATGACGATGATGATGACCATGATTATGGAGGAACTTATTTGGTAAGGAAGGTCATGATAGCTTCGCTAATTGAAGAGAAGACCATCCATTATGAGGCTTCAAAAGTGGAGGGGCAAGATGAACTTGATGATGAGTCTTCACAACAAGGTTTGGATTTAGGTGAGTTATTCGTTGAAACTGATGTTGTTTTAGTTGGTTCTGTTGTTTTAGTTGGTTCCATATCTTCAGATATCAACTCGAGGTCAAGTTCTTTTCAAGTGGAAGGGAGTGACATAGGTTGTCTATGTGCCAAGGAAGCAAGTTGGGCTTGAGTTCTAATTTTAGCCTACTTTATTAATTATCTTGTTATTTTATTTTAATTATTCTCTTTATGTTTAGGGTCTCCTAATTTAATTAGGATTTAAAGTCTTTTCGTATTAGTAGTTGGAGTTAGGGTTTTTAGGAGTCACTATTTAGACAAACTTTGGGGTTTATTTTATATGATGAGTTATTTTGGATTTATAAATTGAAAATTTCATATTCCTGGAATTTTGAGAATTTTATTCTCGTTTATCTAAAAAAGCCTGTTTAACATATTTCTTGTTGGATTTTCTTGATTTGTTCAGATTTTTTTTTTTATTTTTCGCTGAGTTAGATTTCTAAATTAAAAATCACAAAATTCTAAAAAATAAAATAAATTCTGACTAGATAGTTTGAATAATAGTAAAAATATGAATGTAGCGAAAAATATAGTAAAACATGACACATTATAAAAAGTTTAAAACTAAAAACAGTTTCTGATTTTTATTTGAAAATTCCATTATTAAGCGGATTGGTTAGGAAACTTGCCACGCCAGGGTGTTAGGAGGGAAAACCTTACACCTCTTCGGATTTGGACTTAAAATGAATTAAAATTGACTACAGGGACTTGTTTGCACAATGAATGGGGTATAACTTTTTTTCCTTAAATTATACATGTATAATAACTTTAACGATCCTCTCCGTATACTTGCAATTGTCTTGGAATATTGGGCCGAGCTTTATATAATATATGTTGGCTATGGCATTGGACTCATCAATTCTATTACTAATTTGTGGATGGAGCCGTCCACTGTTCATAAGCTCCAATCAATTGAACAGTGGAGCGCACTCCCCCAATTTTATTACTGTTCATTCAATCATCCACTAATTGCCCGCCACCTGTCCGTGCTCTCACAATTATCCTGCCCATCTTCCTGACCCGAACCGCCTACAAACCCGCCTTCAATGCATCTCTCGATCCTTTGGACTTGATTTGCTCAGCTTGGGAGAAATTCTTGGCAGGTATACGGCATCGCTACCCACACCCCTTCATCCCCCTTCTTTCATCTTCCTCCATAAAATCCGTTACGTTTAATTTTTTTCTCCTTTTACTCCGACCTTTGTGTCGAATCTTTTGGCCCTTCCATCTTACTCTTTCTTTGCTGTTATTCCATCTTTCCGATTTCTGCACATATCGGTTTAGGTTTATGGCGATGGCAAATTGAAGCCATTGCTGACACGCAAATTGAAGCCGTTTCTGCACATGTCTGTTTCGTTGAGGTTCTTTTATTGTCCTCTTTTTGCCTGCATTGTTATTTCTTCTTTATTTTTTCCCCTCTCTATAGGGTTGTGCTGTTGCGATGGGTCTGTTTTTTTAGGACTCTTACATTTTTTCATTTACATTTGTTGGGTGTCTTAGTTGGTTTTTTTAAAAAAATAATAATAATTTTTATGTAATTGCCTTAGGTGAAAAAGGAAGAAAGTTGAGAGCTTAAGGGAGGTCAAAACTAAAGTCCAATATGGGAGATTGGAATCTGCTTAGATACAATCTGACCTGAAATTCAGATTTTGCGTTTTGGATGATTGAGGACATGTGGGACAATGAGTCACTTGATGAGGTATAGTACATTGCTATTTCATTATGTCTCAATGTTTCATTGGGTCATGTGAGGATGAGGTTGAAAATAAGGTCTTGGTTGTTGGAAGCTTGAAAAGACACAGGACAATGAGTGGCTTAATCGGGTATTTCTTTTTTTCTTTTTTTTTGCTACTCATGAACATGATACTAAAATGAGCTACACAATAGGAGGTAGCCCTCTCCTTTCCCATAATCCCAGCCCACCCATCCCAGGATTCGAACCCAAGACCTCCCACAAGAAATCCCAAGCTTTAACCACTGGAGTGTCCCCTCGGGGACGGCTTAATCGGGTATGGTATATTGTTATTGTAGATTCAAGAAAACACCTAGCAAGATATATTTAGTATAGGTTTCATTGAGATGGTGTATTGCTGGGTTCTTATATGTTAGAAAATTCAAATGCAGTGGCTTTTATGAGTCCTTAAAAGTTCAATCATGCATACATTGTAGTCCAAGTAGGACATTGTATGTTTGTTGTTGTTTGTCGTCCTTTGATTATCATAAGAATTTAAGAGAATAAAAGATCATTAGATAATCATTGATGAAGAGTTACATCAACTTGGCAAAGTGCAAGAAAAAAAAAAGAGAGAAACAAAGAATAGTGAATATGAAAAGAGAAAAAAAAAGGGCCTTTGGTAACTATGGAGTTGCGGCAATATATAAATGATACTGAGGATTACATCAATATTGAGGTAGTTGTTTAGTTGTTTGGAGCTTATGAACAGGATATGAAATTTAATATACTGGATATGGATATGGATATTAAATTTAGTTGTTTTGTTCATATAAATTAGTTATATGGTGTAAAGCCTGATTTTATCAATAGAAAATTGTGTCTTGGTTGGAACTTAGCTATACCGAGTATTAGATAGCTAAGTTTCCTTTGTTTCTTTGTGTTAATTAGTACCCTTCTGTCATCATGGAACATGATTGTATTACTGTTAAGCAGTTTTCTGCTTTGCTGGGTAATAATATGCTTAATTATCCAAAAAAAAAAATAGTTCAGCATAATATGAAACCAACCAATTATAATTGCATATAAAGGAGTTCCTTTTTTTTCCTATTGGTTAAATTTTTCTGTATTAGTATACAAGGAACTGTAATGGTGCTTCTAAGGGAAAATCCATGGGTTAAATGCCCAGAAAAAAGGGAAAATCCATGGCTTCTTAATTCCCATTGAACTGAACATCATGTATGTTTAATATCATGAATAAATTGTCATTTCTCTTTCCTATCTAGTTGTATCAGTTATGCTTTTGCTATATAATTGTAGGGAATTTGATTGCTTGCCTCAGTTTAAGCATAAAGATTTTTTTTTTCTCTCTTTCTTCTGCAACTATAAGGTTCTTAGTAGACTCAAAGATCCTTTTTTGTGCTGAGTAGAAATGGTCTTTTATAGCGCTATTAAGAATTAAGAAACTTTGAAAGCGAAAATCATAATACAAATTAATTCACGAGGGTTAGAGTGAATCCTTGCTGTGTTAAAGTCAATGTTATGTCCAGCAAGGATTGTGAGTAAATTTGATTGTTTGTGGGTAGCAAAGGGTGTTTCTCTCTTTGAACGAATTTGCAGTGCCAGTACATTCAGTGATGATGAGGTCCCTTTCTCTTTCTATTGTTGTCCTTTTGATAATAACGAATTTGCAGTGCCAGTACATATTTTTCTCAGCAGTTGATTTCAGGTTTCAATTACTGTCATTCCATGGTAATTGAACTTCAAAATATAATATTCTCTCTATGTATTTCAAATACAAGAACTAAATGTACTTTTTAATGATCAAGGTCCTGCACCACGGTTGAAAATATCTGATTTTGGTTATTTTTAAGGTTTGGAAGTAGCAATTCTTTGTCCAATCTACTTCGAAGTTGCTTTACAATTAATTGTATAGTCATCTCTATTGCATTCAAGACCTGAATCTACAATCGGAAAACCTGCATGTATAGCTCTAGAAGTTCTGTCTCGCCGAGAATATGATGGAAAGGTACTTTTTTTAACCTTTAAATGGCGGAAAACCTCTGTCAGCTTAAGTCTATAGATCTAGCTTAATGTTATGAACAAGGTCGATTGCATGATTGTGTTAGCGTTTTGTAATTTAAAAAATATGATATGTCATTGCTCAAAATCAGTCTAATTGTGTATTTCACACGCACAACGCACATTTGTCTCTGTTTCGTTGAGGTTCTTTTACTGCCCTCCATTTGCTTGCATTGTGATTTCTTCTTTATTTTTTTTTTTCTCTCTATAGGTGTGTGTTGTTGCGATCTTTTGATTGGGTCTGTTCTTTTACGGCTTATAGATTTTTGGTTTGCATTTGTTGGGTGTCTTAGGTTTTTTGTTTATCTAATTGCCTTAGGTGAAGAAGGAAGAAAGCTAAGAGCTTAAGAGAGGTGAAAATGGAAGTCCAATATGGGAGATAAAATATTTGCGGTTTCTTATCGAAATGATATATATGTACAGCTTGATTTATGAATAGATATTGTTTTATTGTAGTTTGGTCAGACTGAAATAGCCTGCTGTTACTGCATTGTCGCAAAGAGGATGTGCATTTGGTGGAGCATGTGCTGAATTTAGCCAAGGCGGAGTATGCTGCTTTAGTCCATGTTCATTCACCGAGGATATTCATTGACCATATCCATCTCCCTCCTTGCTTTAGTGAATGTATATTGACAAAGATTTTGGTTCAAAATAGTTTTGGATTAGTCTTTTATGATGTTTTGACATCTATGTTTATGCCTTTGAAACTAAATGTTATCAATGTTTTGCTTTTTGTTTCTGTCTCTTAGACTCTTATGATTCCAATAGTCTTTTACCAATGTTTCTAGCTTTGATTCTGATAGTCAAAATGTTGCAGGTGGTTTTGCTTTAAAAAATACCACTGCCTTTTGTTATTCTTTGCTTATTCTACCAAGATTGAGGAGCAAGAAGCTGAACATGACTTTGAGCAAATAAATCAACTCCCTCAAATAGAATAGGTAATAAAATCATTTTTCCTAATATTATGTTATATAATGTTCCTTATCTTTTTTCAGTAGGTGCTAAATTAGATGCTGAAAAAACAATTTATCTATAACTAAAACAACTATTTTTCCAGAATCCCATAGGAAATAGTGCAATGAAGTTGGCTACTTTGAGCTGGGAGTTAAAACATGGTTAGTTTTTCCTTCTACACTAATTGTTTGTATAATTTTGTCCTCGATCAGTTCAAAGAAACTTCAGTTTGATTGAAGGCTTGGTTGCAGTATCACTCTTTTGTTGTCAGCCACAATTGCACCCTACTTTATCTGCCAGCAAATTCTTCCTTACAGTGGATGTGTGCTAAAGAAGATGATGTTGACTCATTGATCATGGCAGGATATCGTTAAGCCCTTTTGTTGCCTCCTTTTTGTTAATTATGTGGGGCATAAGCAGAAGCTTATGAATTGTGGCCTTAATACTCTTGACAGATAAACATTATGTCAGTATGGCTTTATGGTCTTTTTATCACTGTATTTTGAAAAACCCAGGCACTATTTGTTGTTGCCTTTAGCAGTTTTTATATTTAACACCTTATAGGCAGTGAGCATTATAATGCCTTAAAGCTGCGTTGTAAGTTTTATCAATGTATTATTATCTTCAGAGATTTTATCTCCACCCATGTGGTTTTTCCTGATTTTTAAATGATTAGAACCCCTTTTGCTTTAAGTCAACCAGACTATTGCTTATATGCTAACAATTTATAGATCACCCTTAATTATTTATCAATAATTCGCATGCGCCCTTGGTATACGCCCTTCGTTTGTCGATTGTATTCTTTTTATATCAGCTTCTTCCCAAACCCCTATACATCTATTAACCATTACCAAACGTCGAGCTCCCTAGCCCGCGGCATAGCGCGGGCAAAAAGACTAGTTTCTAATAACAAAGCTAAAAGAAGAATGGCTTACGCGAGTTAAATAAATTTCATCTTAAGTTCGAGACCTTACGTACACAGCTCCCCCATTGGTAGACTCATCCACCAAAACCAGGTGCGTAACGCGTGTCAAATCCGGATTAGTCAAAGCAAAACTCTTGATACCACATGGGGTACCCAAAAAAAATCATGGTAGTTTCTGTATAAATAGGGCAAATATCTTAAGCTATAAGCATATATTGCTGATAAAATTGCCAACACACTACAACGGGCACTTAAAAGTGCCGGTAAAAGTCAAAATAACATCCCCTAAAACCTTTGCCGACAGTTTCGGAACTGCCGGACAATTGCAGGCTAGGTGGGTGTCAGGAAAAGTTTACTGGCAGTCTAGACACTTTGTGCCAGTGTTATATTTTTTCCCAGCATAATTTTTGCATATACTTAAAAATGCCGTTAAAAATATTTACTTTTTTCAGGCATGTAAAACAGCCGATAAAGGTTCCATCTACATGTGACTTTTATACAAAACCTTCTTGACCTACATGTGACTTTTATAAAAAAAACCTTCTTGACCCCTAAAACTGCGGGGAAATATACATTATTTTTTTTCAATTTCTCTATAGATCTTGCCAATTCAATATTTAAAAGATAAATTTAAATTGTAAAATAGGGAAAAAGACAACAATTTGTTTAATCAAAGTAAACATATCAATTTTACATTTAGCACCAACAAAAATTTACATTAAGTATTGTGGGGAGCTTTTTGTGCGGCAGGTATGGGCTAGACTGGTCTCGGCTCCAAAGGGTTTGGGCCGACCCCTATTTTAGAGTAAAATCGGGTTTCAGGGGAAAATATGGCGAAAGTCAAGTTCGGCTGTAATTTTGAAAGAGTCGAGTTGTGGCAGCTATGAGCTCCGCGGTGAGAAATAAATATTTTGCAGGAAAATAAGAAACATGGTTTTTCGCGTTGAGGAAATCAGATTTGGGAAGGAAGGTTCTGCGGTGAGCACAAGGAACAAAGTTGCAACGACAAAGAGAAACTACTGCGGTGTAGGTAGCATTTACCGCAGTTCTAGGATTCTGCGGTGAGAAGGAAATATAATGAAAAAGACAACCCAAAAAGAGCTCTGAAGAAGTCAAGTTGCGGCGGTGATGAGCTCTGCGGTGGAGAGGTTTCTACCGCAGGACTAGCATTTTGGAGAAGACGATACAGACTCTGTTTTACCCTGCTCTTTGATCCCAAAAACAGAGCTTCACCCAAAACTCATAATTAAGGATAAAAATTCCATTTTATTTACTTCAAACATATGGGAAATACAATTTGAAAAGTGGGCTTGAAGAAAGAAGGTGGGAATGCTAGATAATGGGAAAGAATTTAAATAAAGGCAAATGGGAAGTAATTTGCAGAAGAAAAGGAAGCTCTGTGTGTGTGAATTGTTGAAGATGAAGATTGCTGTGAGATTATTTATAATGCCTCTACTGCCGTACGGTGCCTTCCACGGCATGATTCCTGCCGGAAGATTCCACCAAACCTCTGCCATGGCATCTTCCATATCAGGCCTATGCTTAAATTCGCTTTTCCCACTTTTGAATTGTTTTGCCTTTTTAAGTGCCAAGTCGATTTCATCTCTGAGATTCTTGCAACAAGTCAACCGCTGCATTCTTTCCCTTTCTTGCCATAAGGTTATCCTTGAAGCCGAAAACAACCTCCAAGCAAGCTGCCTCTTCCAAAAATAACCCCTGGCGGATTCCCACCTTCACATGCCTCCAAGCCACATCTTCAAAATGTTTTTCCCGCCGTGGGCTTGGTCCACGTTGTTGTGCTGCAAATTAGGGATAGTTAGTGTGTTTTGTTGAAGCAGTTAAGCTTTTAATGCCATAATTAAACGTGAGAATAATTGATTATAAGTAAATATTACTCCCTTTGGCAATATTCCTTTATCGGCATCTTCCTGCGGCATCTTTGGCCTCCCCCCGAGCGGCGCTGAAGATGCTTTTACTGCCGTGTGATGGTGAAAGTTCTTTTGCCGTGAGAAATGAGAAAGGCTTGTCTTCATGTGCCGACTTAGCAAACTTTGGGCTTTCGTTGGCAATTTCTTTGGGCCTTGAGAAACATGGGCTTTGTTTGGGGCTTCAAGTGTGTGTGTGAAATTTATTGGGCCTTTTTTATGTGTATGTGGGTATATCGGGCTTTAATAAGGTATTTTGTGAAAATTGGAAAAATATGGAATTTTTAGAATTTTTGGGTATGGTAAAAAAATGGGGATATTTGTGTTTAAATGGGTTTGGTTATCCCACATTTGACCCTTAACATTTAGCCCCCTTTGAGTGAGGGCCTTACGGCAGTAAGGCATGAACTCAAATAGTTGATAGTCGGGAATCTTAAGCATGTGGCTTGGCGGTGAGTTATGGCAGAATTCTTCAAATTACAATCTCCATGTGTTGATCACCATTGGTTAATTCATGATTTTGATACCGCTAGGAAATGGGATTATTGCCACAGGTGCCATTGAGAAGTGTCTTCATGGCGACAAGTGATGGTGTTGATGAAAGTGCCATGAAGAATTGTCGCAGGGTTGACACAAAGTATGTTCTTTCTCTGGTGATATTGAGAATTCTGTAATAGCTTTGATTTTGCCATAATTCTGTCTCTGCCGCAACTATGTTGCTTTTGCTGCAACTTTTTGCTGCTGCCACACGGTTTCGGTGACTGGATGTTTTATTTTTCTATGATGGTGCCTCCAATGAAGTTGTAGACTATCATGGTTTGTAATGCCATGAATTCTTTGTAGAAGCCACATGCATGAAGATGCTTGGATGAATGCCACAAGTTTTCTTGCCTTGATGTCGACACACTGCCATAGAGTTTTTGTGTTGGCTGCCATAGATTCTTGTGAGTGTTGATGTGTCTATAAATCCTTGCGCTAAGCGATATAAATTGTTGAGAAACAAAAAAATCTTCATTCTATGGTGGTGATTTTCCGTTTTCTGTTTTATGAATTTCTTTGAAGGACACTTTGACTGCCATACTCTTTTGCCATATGCTTGACTTCCTTCTTGTAATATTGAGTTTCTCATGTGATTGATCTGTTTTGAGCCTTCTTGATTTGCTTTGTGCTTGGTTACTTCATTTGTTGTTAGTGGGTCTGCCATATGTGTAGGTACTAGACCTTCTGTGCCATGAGCGCTCTATTTGCCATGAGCATTGCTTTCCTCAAATATTCTGTTGCCATAGTAGTTGTTGATAGGAATTTTGTCAGTCATGTGTAGTGAATATTTCTTTATTGCGACACTTTGATGATGACTTAAAGCTAAGGATGATTGCTTCTTGCTATTGCCACAAGTTTCATGGGGTGGCTTCTGAAATAATGTGGTAATGATGGCTGAAGGATGTGTTTAGCCATTGTATGCCGCAGTAGGTACATGTGTGTGAGAGAATCAAGATTGTTGGTTTCCTTTGCAGGATGTGTTGATGTGAGTGCATCAGAGGATCGAGATGGGCGAGGTCTGATCTTGATACTTGTTAAGTGTGTAAGATGGCTCAAAGTATGGAGAGCTTTGTGAGATGAGCCAAATTGTGTGTGAAGAGCTGTGCAAGAAACCAGGGAGGTTTGCCATGTAGTGGGAACTACCTCACCGCTGGTTGGAATTACCATAGGCCAAGAGGGCCACTCCTATAGTGTGTTATGTGGAGTACCGCCAGGATGTTGTGTGTGAGTAATTTATGTCCTAGAAACGGTATTGAGGATTGTGCGGAGGGCTGCCGAATTTGGGAACTGCCTCGGCTACAACCGCAATGTGAAAGTAGAGCAAGAATCATATGAGGCACTGTGTTGCATGTGGTGTACCCGCAATTGTTTCCAAGTGGTGATGTATTTGCTACCACCGCAATATGGAGGAGGACCATATGATGGGCTGTGTTGCATTTGGTGCCCACGCCATGGTCATTGTGTGATGATGTATGAGAACCATATAAGAGCTTTGATTAACTTGGATATGGGAACTAAGATTTGAAGCTTGAGTCATGAAACTTGTACATAGATAAGCAATTGGGTGTTGTGGCAAAGTGCCGCATTGATGGATGTCAATGATCTCTTTAATTTTGACATGTGCTTTGAAGCCCCCAAGTGTTGGATCCCATTCGATGAAGACAATGTAGCCCCCAGTGCTGAATGATGAAAGGGCCTTAATTTTCAAAAATGCAAAATTAATCTTTTACTGTCGTACCGCCATAATCTGCTTCTACCATAAACTTTGCGATGGATACTTGATTTGAATGCATCTACAGGTGGCAAGTTGCGAAGTTTGCTTTTTAACATGTCTGGCAATGAGTAGGTGTGAAGAGTTCTTCTGCAATGACATGGTCACGTGGCAGTGGGCTGATGGTGATCTTCACTGCCACATGTGAATCTTCAATTTTTGTATTCTCCATCCTAAATAATAGAAATCTTTGAAAATTCTGCGTGTTGATGGAGTAGAATGTTTCCTAACTTGAGAACTTGAGTAATGAATGGATGGCATTTTTATGTGTGTGACAATTTGCTTTCTGCGGGGAGACATTGAAGATTGAACTCATCGATGCTTTGGTTGCTGTCTTGCAAACCTCTTACAGCCAAGAGTGGGTGAATTGGTTCATGACCTCCCTTTATTAAGTCCAAAGGTTTGGCCTATGACTTTATGGCAGAAAAGCTTGTTCGACAAAGAGATTGAGCTGATGAATGTGGCAGCATGGTGCTTGGCTTCTACAGTAGAATTGTGATTAACTTCTGCCGCAAAATGGTGCTTAAGATTGGTGGTGCTGCTTTATGTAACAGCTTTCAACTTCACTTGCGGCAGGGTACGAGACATGGCACTCTGCCTCTTCACTTCCACTAAGCTCAGCAGTGGACAACTAACTTTCCGCGGCATCTAGCAATTTGGCAACTTCTGCAGATGCTTCATGTGGTTGCTTTTAATTTCATTTCCGGCAGCATACAAGACATGGCATTGTGCCTCTTCCCCTCCATCATGCTCGGCAGCGGTTGAATAACGGATGCGGCATCCAATAATTTGGATGCTGTTGTAGGTGCTATTTTGGAGATGTAGCTTAATGATGGATGATGGTGCCTTGGTGATTTTGTCTTGTTGCAGGGTTCTTGCAATTTTGGCTAGTTGCGGGATTTTTGTAATTTTGGCTAGTTGCGGCAACTTTGCAATTTTGGGTTGCTGCGGCAATTTTGCAATTTTGGGTTGATGCGGCATCTTACTTGGTCGCTGCATTTTTCTTTTTTTGCCACGAGCTTCACTTATCTACTCACTTATCCACTGCTCTCTTCTTTCTTTGTGTCTACTGTGTTACATAGATATTTGGCTGCCACATATTATTCATTGCTGGGCTGCGGCATTTCTTGATTGTTGGCTGCAGCATTTTTTTTCCTTTTTTTTCCTGAAGGCAATATCTCTTTTATTTTTTTCTTTATTCCTTTTTCACGATCCCTCTTTCCTCTTCTCACGACTTTTTATTTATTATTATTATTTTTGTCGCGTTTTATCTTCTCCCTTTCTCCTCTTTTTTTTCTTCTTTTTATTCGCTATATGCTTTGTTGTTGGGTGCCGCTGTCAGATCCCTTCGTAGCCACCGTTTCGTGGCCCGGTTCAGGCCTGTGTCGAGCTGCCGTGGCTGCCTGTTGCGGTGACCGTTATCGTCGTTGCGGTGCTTCAATCCCGATGCTAGTCTTAGTGGCGGCAGGGCTAGGGTTTCTGTAAAACCCCTCTCTTTTCTTTTTTTTCCTTTTTTTTTTCAAAAAGATAGGCCGAGTTTTGTTGGTTGTGCTCGGCAGAGGACTTGGCATGCTCGTCTTGGACATCAATCGATTCCACAGGCACATTCTGACTTCCCAAGCGAGTTACTGCTTGTCACGGCATGTTTTCCTCTCTTTCAGTATTTTGCCGGCTCCCCAGCGGAGTCGCCATTAAATGTGGGGAGCTTTTTGTGCGGCAGGTATGGGCTAGACTGGTCTCGGCTCCAAAGGGTTTGGGCCGACCCCTATTTTAGAGTAAAATCGGGTTTCAGAGGAAAATATGGCGAAAGTCAAGTTCGGCTGTAATTTTGAAAGAGTCGAGTTGTGGCAGCTATGAGCTCCGCGGTGAGAAATAAATATTTTGCAGGAAAATAAGAAACATGGTTTTTCGCGTTGAGGAAATCAGATCTGGGAAGGAAGGTTCTGCGGTGAGCACAAGGAACAAAGTTGCAACGACAAAGAGAAACTACTGCGGTGTAGGTAGCATTTACCGCAGTTCTAGGATTCTGCGGTGAGAAGGAAATATAATGAAAAAGACAACCCAAAAAGAGCTCTGAAGAAGTCAAGTTGCGGCGGTGATGAGCTCTGCGGTGGAGAGGTTTCTACTGCAGGACTAGCATTTTGGAGAAGACGATACAGACTCTGTTTTACCCTGCTCTTTGATCCCAAAAACAGAGCTTCACCCAAAACTCATAATTAAGGATAAAAATTCCATTTTATTTACTTCAAACATATGGGAAATACAATTTGAAAAGTGGGCTTGAAGAAAGAAGGTGGGAATGCTAGATAAAGGGAAAGAATTTAAATAAAGGCAAATGGGAAGTAATTTGCAGAAGAAAAGGAAGCTCTGTGTGTGTGAATTGTTGAAGATGAAGATTGCTGTGAGATTATTTATAATGCCTCTACTGCCGTACGGTGCCTTCCACGGCATGATTCCTGCCGAAAGATTCCACCAAACCTCTGCCATGGCATCTTCCATATCAGGCCTATGCTTAAATTCGCTTTTCCCACTTTTGAATTGTTTTGCCTTTTTAAGTGCCAAGTCGATTTCATCTCTGAGATTCTTGCAACAAGTCAACCGCTGCATTCTTTCCCTTTCTTGCCATAAGGTTATCCTTGAAGCCGAAAACAACCTCCAAGCAAGCTGCCTCTTCCAAAAATAACCCCTGGCGGATTCCCACCTTCACATGCCTCCAAGCCACATCTTCAAAATGTTTTCCCGCCGTGGGCTTGGTCCACGTTGTTGTGCTGCAAATTAGGGATAGTTAGTGTGTTTTATTGCAGCATTTAAGCTTTTAATGCCATATTTAAACGTGAGAAGAATTGATTATAAGTAAATATTACTCCCTTTGGCATTATTTCTTTATCGGCATCTTCCTGCGCATCTTTGGCCTCCCCCCGAGCGGCGTTGAAGATGCTTTTACTGCCGTGTGATGGTGAAAGTCCTTTTGCCGTGAGAAATGAGAAAGGCTTGTCTTCATGTGCCGACTTAGCAAACTTTGGGCTTTCGTTGGCAATTTCTTTGGGCCTTGAGAAACATGGGCTTTGTTTGGGGCTTCAAGTGTGTGTTTGAAATTTATTGGGCCTTTTTTATGTGTATGTGGGTATATCGGGCTTTAATAAGGTATTTTGTGAAAATTGGAAAAATATGGAATTTTTAGTATTTTTGGATATGGTAAAAAAAATGGGGATATTTGTGTTTAAATGGGCTTGGTTATCCCACATTTGACCCTTAACAAGTATAAAACTAAAACTCTAAGTTTATTCAAATCACCAGATAATGTACTGCTAAATGTTCATTGGTATGAGAACTCCACATGCGAGAAAATAATCAAAAGCTGGGGGAAGAAAACGTTAAATCTTGTCAGAAGTAACAACTTAGAAGATGATGGTGAGTTCACTGGTATGAGTTGCTTGAACAAGGCAAAACGGGAAGAAAGCAAGATGATTTATTCAGAACAGTCGTAGAGTAGAGAAACTCTTCTTGTCTTTGGAGGTCGAGTAGAGATCAAATGGATTTGAAATTTAAGGGTTGAGCAAAAGGGGAGGAAGAAGAAAAAAGAGAGTCGAGAGAAAACTGGCGAGGGTGAGAAAATTATTCATTTTGTTTGTGCACATTTTTTTGGACTCAAGTTGAAATTATTTTCAGCCCAAAAGTATCATGTAAAATGGGCCTAATCCGGCGGATAAATTTAGGCTGTTAAAAATCAATTGGAAGTCAAAAGCTCGAGTTTTTTACTAAACTATAGCAGTTTAAAAACTTATTTCTCAAAATATTATAGATTTAAACTTATTTCCCCAATTATAACAATTTTTGCCACTTAAGCATACATGTCATATTTTCATTTTTTTTCTTTTCTAAATTATAAATAAACAAATAAAGAAAGAGGCAAACGTTGCCTGTCTAATGTTAATTGACGGCACTGCCAAAAAAATGTTAATTGACGGAAATTGTTTGAAGAAAAAAAAATCCCTCATTTAACCTAATTCAGTTTGAAAAGTAATTTTTTCCCAAATAAGATTTGTGTTTTTTCTCGTGTGTTGACCATTGGAACCCCATTTGGCTTTGATCAATGACTAGTAAAAGGAAAACAAGACAAAGCAATAAGGAGGGGACGATGAAGATAACAATAACATTTTTAATTAATCTTTGGCTTTTGGCCATCGAATTCTCCTTTGCAAGATTGAAATCCTTTTTGGCATAGCAGCCTCCTAGATATTTACAGACTTCTCTACGTTTCTTTTATGGAACAATCATGGTTGCAAAGTCAGATGTAAAGGCGAAGAGAGCTCTTCTGCAATTTTTCTAGCAGCAGTAAAGAGCAGAGAGGAGAGCTTAATTAAAAGTCCCCAAATCAGAACCAAAACAGTTTATGTGAAATAATATACGTTAACAGTGTGTGTTTTGGGTTAACTTTGTTTTATTATATATTTATTTATTTAGAAAAGAAAAAAATATGATGACATGTAGATCTAGTTGGCAAGAATTGATATAATTTGGGAAATAAGTTTAAACCTATCATAAATTGGGAAATAAGTTTTTAAACTATTATAGTTTGGTAAAAAGCTCTCAAAAGCTCTAGCGTTTTGAAGAACAACATAGGTTGGAGCTCAAAGTGCCCTTATAATTTTTGTAGTGACAGTAGTAGAGTATTGAATTATTGATTTTAATGAATAAGATCCAAACCCAAAAAACTCAAATAAAAAGTCAAATTGTAGGGACATTAATAGAAGTTGTTTGAAATTGTTTTAGTTTTAATTTCAGTTTAAGTTTTAAGTACTTAAAAAAAAGGAAAAATAAAAACTAACAAACTAAGCCCACATTGATTTTAGTTTTTTTTTTTTTTTGGCAATAAACACATTGATTCTAGTTTTAGCAGTTTCTTTTTGCAAAGATTCCATGAAGAATTGGGTGTCCAAACTTCAAACCAACATGATCCGGGTAAATAAATGATATATAAATCCAATTTTATGGCATGAAATCCAACAAGTTAAATATGGAAATTTTAGAATTGGATATTTCCTTAAATCTCCAATTAAAAACCCGTACTTCCTAACGAATAATTCTTCTTGCCCCTCCATTTTGTCACACACAATGCTCCCTCCCGATGTGCCCATCACACGTTAGGCCACGTGTCTTCTCTCTTTCTTTTTTTTTCTATTTTTATTTTTTTATTAAGTTTAGTCTTATTTCACTAACTTTAGCCCCAAATTAAAATTTTATTTTTATTTTAAGGGTAAATTTCAAAATTAATAATTTATTGTTATAGGGTTTTAGAAATAAAATACAAAACTATAATTTCACTAAGTTTAGTTCCAAATTAAAATTTTATTTTTATCTTAAGGGTAAATTTCATAATTAATAATATTGTTATAGAGTTTTAGAAATAAAATATATAACTAATTCACTAAGTTTAGTCCAAATTAAAATTAAAACTAAATTTTAAGGGTAAGAAAAATTAAAATAAATAAATGGTGTATTAGAATCAGTAAAATGATAACATGTAACTTGCTGTATAATGGACACATCAGAAAGGAATAATATGTGTGACAAAATGGAGTCGCGGGTAACAATTTCCTTTTCTAACCGTTCAAGTATGAGTCCAAGTTTGACTAAAAATGAATGGATCCAAAAACTTCCCCAAAAGGGCCTAAACGCACTTCTAATGGCCTTTCCTTTCCGCGGGAATTGTTACGCCCCACCACCAAACGTGCTGGACCCGCATAGATCCTTCTTCTACTCCTATTCATTAAACAAGTCAAATTTCCAATGTGCTACAAAACTAAACAAAAAATACTAGTAATATGGAGTAATTAATAAACAAAAAACAATTAACCCATTGGCCAAGAAACTAACCACCAAATCAACAGCCAATTCAAAAGGCACACACAGTAATTATTTTTTATTAATATTAATTAAAACCTGAAAACACGTTTTATAAAAGGCTTGAATCCCAAGCCAAACGCCAAGTGACTAACCGCCTATGCCTCTCTCTCCCCTCTCCCTATAAATACACTCGAAACGAAACCCCAAATTCTTATTTAAGAAAAAAAAATCAAATACTAAACAAATACACTTTTTCCAGATTTTCTAAGTGAGTCCTCTTCTTTCCCATGGCGGGTCTTCAATACAACTTTTTTCCGACGGATTTCTTCTACCCTCGTCCAGCACAGTCGAAGCCTGGCGACGCTGCTTCTTCAACAGCTCTGAGTCTGCAGACCCAGAAGCAGAGGAGAGACATCAATGGCGATGAGAGTAGGCAGCAGCAGCCTGGAAATATGGTTCAAAAAGGCAACAACAAGACTAGCGTTTCCATGCGAAGGCAAGGGGAAAAGCTTGGAAGGGATCATATAATTTACATGCAAAATCGAGGCAAACAAGTCAAGTTACCCCATAACTCTCTTTCCTGGTTGATTTTAATCCCCGAAGAGCTTTCCGATTCTTGTAATTGATTTCAGTTTTAATAGTAGTTTTTTACTCTTAAAAGGATCTTGTAAAATATTACTACAAAGAGGAGTTTCTTGTTTTTCCTTCATTTTTTTTTTGGCAATTACTCACCTTTGTAATCAATCAACATATATAGTAGTAATTGATTGATTAAGACTTATTCTGGGTGAAATTCGATCTTATTTCTATTTCTCATTATGCATATATATGCATATGCAGGGCTGATGAATTTCGCAAAGTTACAAAAGATTATACAGACTTGTAAGAAATCAATAACAAGTGTGATCGTGTTTGTTCGAGTTTTAATTGTTCAAACAAATTTAGTTAAATCCTGAGAAAGTTAATGAATGTACAAGTTAAGCTCAATTATAGGATCCTACTTTGTTTTTATTTGACTAAATTAGGAGAATACGAATTAAGCTTCTTTTAAAAAAAAAAATTCTTGATTAAGGAGTCGATGGAGGAGTGGTAGTGGGGGGGGGGGGGGGGGGGGAATATACCAAAGAGTTAGGAGTCACAACGTGCGACACACGGAAGCCGCAGGCTTGGATTCTTTATTGGCAAGCCTAAATAGAGTTCTAGAGAGGAGAAATATGAAAAATCTAAGCTTGAGGTGGGAAATCAAAGATGAAAAAGATGATAAGTTAATTTCTACTTTTTTTTTCTTCTTTTGGTCAAAGAAATTATTACAAATTCATTTAGCAGCCAACCTCATAATGTCCATGAATTGTGCAAAATGACTTGAAGACTTTCAAAAGCGACTCTTGTGTTAAAATGGTGAATGATGTGGATCAAGTGCTTGTGTCCCAAGTGTCATTTGTTGACACCAGAAGTAGATGTGTGCAAACCTCAAGTACTTAATTTTGAGAGGTTCAATCATTGAGTTTACCAAAAAATCTCTTAGCTACATCTATTTGCATCGGTAAGATCCTAATTGGGCGTGCCAACTACTTTCGAATATAAGCAGTGAAGTTAGAGAATTGTGTACCCGTTTGATGATGTTCTCCCTTTGTAATTGGAGTGTGTAACCTAGCTAGAGAAAAACCAAAAGATACCAGTGTACCATCGCTCATAAAACAGTGATTCACAATTGGTCATTGGGTATTTGGTCTGGTGGTAGTGCTGCATTCTTAGTTTCAACGGTTTTGGTTCGATTCTTAACAACCTCAAATAAAAAGAAAATACTCAAAATTAGATGAAAATTACATGGACCTTGATTTTTTTTGAAGTAACAAATAGATTGTTTATATTGTAATATAAAAGAATTAATTGTCCTTGTAAAAAAAAGGACAAATTAACAATTTTGTATGAAAATTGATTAAGGTACGTCAACAATTAAATAGATATTTGACGAAGTTTATAGGAACCATACCAATTTCGGTAAAAAAAATGCTAATTTCCGTCCAATTGGTAATGGAATTTAACCAATTTCCATCTAAAAGGGCTAATTTGACTATTTTTAACAAATTCAGACATGTAATTAGCAATTTTGAAAGTACAACGGTTAAATTATTCATTTCTTTCAAATACAGTGGCCAAAATATCTAAAGGCCTTTGAAACTTGTGACAAGTTGGAAGTGGATATGGAAACCACCAACCTTTTTTTTTTGTGAATGAAAAAAACACCAACCTTAATTTCTCAAAGTCCAACAGTTTCTTTGGGGTGCTCAATCATAAGAAATTCCTTAAAATTAGCAGGGCATTTCTCTGCCAGATTGGGTTATTCACTCTTCTAGCCCACTTGTAACCTCATTACATAAACTTTGGATCACATATTTAAGTAATGTGAGGCTGCCAATGCTGTTGGATCCCAACTCAATGGTTATGCCTGATCATGGTCCAAATGATTTGGATTTTGACATCTGGCTCACTATCACCAGTTTCCATAATGTCCCCTGAAATTTCATTTTCCCCTTGTCTTATGGAACATCTGGTGTATATATATATATATGCAAGGAAAGGAATAAGAGGGTGTCGGAGCCCAGTACTATTGTTTTCACTTCCCTTGAGTACTATTGCCTTAACACTGCTATCAAGTTTTGTTTCCCTCCCATTTCTGTCAAAAACTAAATATGTATCCTCTTGAAAAAATTCTATAAAATGAACTCAATTGGTTCCTTTCAGGTTAACCTTGGGGCCAGCACATGTAGCAGTTGCCATCATCCACTTACTTAATTCAAATTATAATGGCCACATTTTTAACCAAAAAAAAATTATAATGGCCACATTACTTATCATTGCATATGGGCATATCATAATAAAATTGAAATGTATGCACAAAATTCTCTTTAAAAAAGTAGATATGTTTATACAAAACAGAGGAATTGTGCATATATAGCATCAAGTTGAACAGCTAGAAATAATAAATGGAAATGGAAAAACAAATTAAGGCATTAATGGAATTAAGGGCACTTGGGTCCTCCTCTCTTGGTCTTCCAATTGTTGTAGCAAGGGCAGACTTGCTTGTTTCCATAAGTTCCTGGTGGCACACACAAGCACTTGGCACAGCACTTGTGGCAGAAGAAGAGGCATGGCTTCTTGTATTGTGTCCTTGAACATCTTGCTGAGCACCGAGGTCCACACTCTGCATTTCCATATATGCATTAATTTTAATATATTGAAATCATTTATACTCTTGATCAAAATTCCATCCAAATTCATTTATATGCTTTTATTTACCTTGTGGACGAAGGCTTCCTTGGGTGATTCCATGCTGAGACCCAATATTAAGAGAAGAAAACGTTTAAGATTATTGGGCACAAAAGATATTCTTATAAGAAAGGAGAAATCCGGCCGGATGGATGATGATACATACCATATTTGAGTAGTTGCTACTAGCAGCTGGCTGGGGGGCAGGTGCCTCAGTAATTCTGGTAGCCTGAAAATATCACTTTGTTATAAAATAGATACTCATATCTCTGCCCACTTTCACTTGGGTTAATTCTAATTGCTATATTTAAAGTATATATATAGACAATAAACCTTACATATGCATGCAATATTGCAACAGTGAATTTTAATCAGAAAGCTGTTTATATACTTCTTCTCTTCTGTGATTTTTTTTCTCTTTGACAACAATTTAATTAATGCATGGGGGTTTAAAAATAAAAAGGTTGAGAAGGAGAAGATATGAAAATTAATGTTTACTTACTACTTGCTGATTTGAGTTTTCATATGGTCAAATATTATAAAGATATGACCAACGAATATACCTTGGGGCCTAAATGCCACTATCCTAGTGAATGAAAAGAGGAGAGAGATATAACTCACATTGTTCTGATATGCATCTGCAAGTAAAATTTGCATGATAACGAGAAAGAAGATGAAAATAGTTAGCTTTGCTGCCATTGCCATTGAAATGAATCGATAGAGAAGCAACTGCCCAGAGAGGATTTGTGGCTATCAAGGATGTTAGCGCTTGAGGGGTATTTTAATATATAGGCAGTTGAAAGATTATTATTTGGAGAATTTTATATGTTGTTGTCTTATTCTTGAAAAGGGTTGGAATGCTACATTGTGATCAGACAGCAGCACATGACCGAACCTTCAACCTTCCAAAAACGACAATTATACCTTTGTCCTTCTAAGTAATTCTCCTATATATCTTTATATATATATCAAAAGTTTATAACCAGTTCGTTCAAGAAATATTAAGCGTCTATTAGGACATGTAATTAACTAAATCTATACCAAATTCAAGAGTGAGAAAACAAGAATTTCTATGATCATGCATTCAAAAGAGCAATTGAAATTTTGGAATAAAACATTAACGATTCATTCATATATAAGGTTAAAGTGGTCATTGAATTCTAAAGGAAAAAACATTAATCCCATGGTTTTGAAATTTGGTTAATATAGTATATGATTGGCATCCATGTGAAGTGACGATAATTATAATATATAAGTTGAAACTTGAAAATGACAAGAGAGCAGCAAACTTCTTACATGCATGTGCATTCACATGTTTCCATTAGGTTCTTGTGAAGGAAGGGGTCCCAAACCCAAACCCAGACCCAGACCAGACCAGTTAGTAAAAAACAATAGAGAAGATGAAAGAAACCAGACACGTAACCCCTCTCAATCCCAACTGTTTGTTTGTCAACTTCTTCAATTCCCTTTCTCGAATCCGATTCTCGTGACCCTTTTTCTGTTGCTTGTTCGTCTATGGGTGGCCTTGGAAATTTAAGCCAAAGAGATAAAGTAGAAGAGGGAACTGCCTCGGCCGCCCATTCACCCCATTAGGCCTTACCTAACTTCTGTGTATTGCTTATGTTGCTCTCCCGTGACTTGCTTGTGTTTTGTTTCTGCTCTAAGGAATTTTATGTATGTAATGGAAAGTGACAAATCCTATCTTTTGTTTGGTACATGTATGGTTTCTTCTTTTTTTGGTGTCATTAGGAGACAAATGCTCAAGAATTAAGCTTGATTATAACAATGTCCACTTTGTTCAAAAACAGAGTTGCTAGCTGCTTGCCGGTTTCTTCATCTTCATCTTCATCTTCACAATTGGTTCCAAAATACAAACTGAATTCTGCTAAAATTTGCTCTTATTCCACTAATTACTTACAACAGACTTGAACAAAAGTTATAAACAAAGTGATTTAAGTATATGCTGATAGAATTTTTGTTCATGGCCTTTGAGTGTTGAGCAAAATGGTGGCACCATTTCACTTGAGGATTAATTAGTTTACTACTGCATGTGTGAAATCAGGCAACTATATCTTTCAAGATAAACCAATATCAAAGAACTACACTAATGGGAGAACACCCACACCCACAATTCAGACGCGCCATAAATTTTGGAATTGCATTTCATACGCTGAAATTTCAATTCAATTTTCGACCCAATTACGATCCAACGGGTTATGGTTTATCCAGTTCTTCGCCCCGAACGGTCCCTCTCCTTGGTAACCCCGATTTCCTCTTTGATTTGGTCCCTGATTTTCAGGCTTTTCCATGCTTGTGGGTTCAATCCTCACCCACTCCCCCATTTCATGTAAGATTTTGGATTCGACAATGGATTTAGTCACCTGCTCCCCTTCTTTTTCGTTTATCTGTTGCCTCTCGATTCTTTCTTAGTTTTTTTTCCCTTTAATCAAAAGCTCCATCTTCTGGCAAAAATAATAATAATAATAATAATCAAAAGCTCCATCAGCTTTTGGTTTTCAATCTAGATTCTTTCTTTCTTGGGTTGAGCTAAGGCGGTGGATTATTTTTTCCCTCCTCTTAGAACCCTGATTCCCTGCTCCTAGCTATTTCGACTTCATCGGCTGAAGAAAGGTCATGTTTTCTTTCTTTTGTGATTTTTAAGTCAAAACTTTCTAAACTTCCTTGCTCTCAAACTGTTTGATGTTATGCGAAGTTAAAAACAAAAAAGAAAAAATTTTTTGGTAAGAATTTTTGTTTATTTTCTTGAAGGTAACTCTGTTATGCTTATGAAGTTGTTTTGCCTGCTACATACATGAAAGAGCTAGAAGATGAAGGAATTAAGAGTTTGATTTTTATCTCTGCAACAAACATTGCAGACCTGAATCTATAATCAAATAATTGTGATGGTGTTTTTGTGGGTTTTGACTATTTCTATATTTTTGCAAGTGAGTTTTCTTCCATCTTTGATGTTGTTTAAGGGTGACAGACTTTTCTCCCTTTTTCCAGTTCTCGCTTAAGCAAAGATCTCTGTTTTCTCCTTCAAGAGTAGTATGACAGCCATTTTCCTCTCTGTTATATCCTTTTTCCTCTCACATAATCTATTCTATATGGGGGCAGGTATGGTGTTGCATCCTTTCTTAGTTGTAACTGCAAGCCTTTGATTTAGAACTCTATTTCAAACCTTTTTTCAGAGAAAACAATTACAATTAGGCAACAATTTATTTTGTAGGCTTTGGAATTATAGCTAATATGTCGAGATTGTTAGCTGGATTTATCATTTGTTTTGTATTAATGTAGGTTGAGTTCTCAGTTAGCGGAGCCTTGGTGCTGGCGATTAAGCCATCATATTCTTTAACTTTTTAGTCATTTTCTAAAGAAATGTTCTTTTTTTTTTAAAAAAAAAAAATTCCAAGAATCTTGATGGACAATATTTCAAGAATTTAGGAATTATCAGCACGTTAAAGTTTGATTCTAAAGTTGTTGAAAGTTGAAGTCTTTCTGACATTTACACAACATGTTTGTTATTTAAAAAAAAAACTTAAGCTATAAAATTGGAAAAAAAAAGTTTTTATGCTATAAATTTTAGCTGTCCTGCTTTCAAACTGAATTTTATTTCTTCTAAATTAACAAGAAACTACAAATTCGTTAAATAGGTGCACTCTATCGTTAAATAGTTGCCCAAAAGTAAACATAATCTCTTCTTCTTTCCACGAATAAATGGAGTTCAACATTTTTTTTTACAACTTACATTATTTTATAGCCCCTTTCATTATTTCATCACTTCTAACCCAATTAAATGCATTTTATATGTAAACCTCTTAATATGTTTCTTCTTTTTGGTCCAATTGTAGGTTAATATCAGAAGTGTTGATTAAGCCGTAGTGATTGGTGCTGCTCTCTCTCTTTCTTCTTCAGGTATTCTAATGCCTGAATATCTAAGAATGGTCATATCATATGTGACACTTGATAATTCTGTTCATTCTTCTTTCATTGTTACTTTGGGTAGGTTGGTCTAAAATCCTGGTAGTTAGGCTTGAATCATGATGTTTTTCGTGTGAAAACATATGTTCAAACATGTATCATTTTTTCTTGATTCTCTTATATCTATAAATGCAAATCTGCTATTGCCACTTGCTCTTTTTTTTTAACAAAGTTCCCACAAAGAAGATTGGTACAGATCACAATTAAAAGAAGTTGACTTCTTTGACTCCAATTAGTTATGCTTATAAATTTGTAATTAGGGCAGGAAACGTAAGACATGGAATGTGGAACATACACTGTAAAATGATTGTCTCCTAAGAAATGTTGAAAGTGAATTGAACTATAAAAACTATGACATGTAGAATGTAGGACTATCTTCTCGGTTACAACTTACAACTTAAAATGCAGACATGGAAATGAGGTTTATGTTACCGGTGCGGTTTTCTAAAGGATTGTGCTTTATAGCTCTTAGTGTTCTGTTATTATATAGGAACTCAAGGGCAGCTTAAAAGGATTACAGTATATTTAGTGGAGTGGTAGAACACAGATTGGATTCAGAAATGACAGATGCAAACCGAGAGGGACATACACAGAGGGAAACATTTTTCTTTTTACACCTGGGTCAAAATGTTATTCATGTTGAAATAGTCTCAGGGGATCATATAGGCCGGTAGGTTTTTATTCCTAGGATTGTTTTTATAGTTGAAAATAGTATGTTTATCTTCCTTCCATTGTTTATAATCTCTCTCTTTCTTCTTTTCATCTTGGTTGTCTCTTCTTCTATTGTGCAAGTGTGCTTGACACTTTTCCAAAGATTAGACTTTTATTTCGACTCTTGATCTTTTCGATTTTCCGATCAATTATATTTTATATATTTTGATACATGGGTGATAGGATAGGAATAAGGGCAGGGGAATGTTAGATTTGCATTAATAATTTGTCCTGAATAGATAAAATGTCAGTCCTCAATTGCACGGTGTTGGCTTTGCTCATGTTTTTTTTTCTACTATGCAAAGAGTGTATGTCTTCGATTGAATAAATGAAAGCATAGATATGGTCCAAATTAAATCCAGTCATAGTTTGAGTTGATACTCATAACTTTCCAGTCATAGTTTGAGTTGATACTCATAACTTTTTTCTTTTGGGTTCTAAATACAAAGAGAAATCTGTGGATCTTTCTATTCTTTTCTACCTAATTTTAATAAATTTATAATAGGTAGTCAGCTTTTATGCCGTTAAATTGTTAGAACTATTTTCCTTTTAAGTACAAATCGATTTAAGACTTTCACATCTGGGGCAAATCAAAGTACTGTTCGTTATGCCCATTTTTATAGTGTTCTCAGTTCTCACAATGAAGTTGAGATTTTATTCAATGATGCTTTCTTATTTTGTAGGAATAAGGGGACATATTTTGTAGACTTAATTATAAGTTGAGGCAAACTCTCTTAAGTCTCAATTAATTAGGTACAATTCTTCCTGGATCCAGTTAGCTTCCCTTGCAACTCCAAGGTGCTATAAAAATACTCTATTTCTATTCATTTACATTCATCATTTTCAATATTCTAAACCCAATAAGACTCTTACTATATATTTTACGTTCTGAGTACATACTCTCATATAGAGAGTGATCAATATATGCAACAGTTTGTTTTTAGGCCACTAACCCCTCATTTCATTACAGTTTTTCAGTGCACTCTACCTTTTTTATCTGTTTGATCTCCCAAAGTTTCTGTACCTGCTGTTTGATATATTATCTCAATTTATACAATTCTTTTTTATTACTCTCCATGATTTTGTATGATGTTGAATTTCCTGAGATATTCATGTTATTCACTCAAATTCCAAGTTATGTTCATTATTGGTTTCATGTAGGAAACCTGTCTATGTCTTTCAGCTGAATTGGTTGAGATGATCTTTCAGCTTCACTGGGTGTTGCAATGTTTGTATTCTTGGTTCGTCAGTCTACTTGCTCTTTTGTTATCTGGAGTTGATGAAAATATTGAATAAGAGATCTATTCACTGGGTGTTGCAATGTTTGTATTCTTGGTTCGTCAGTCTACTTGCTCTTTTGTTATCTGGAGTTGATGAAAATATTGAATAAGAAATCTATTCATTAAGAAAGACTTACATCCTGTCTTTATAAACAATAATTACTTTTTTCCCCTCTCCTGTTTAATTTCTCTTCCTTTGTGTTCTTTCATCAATGTGTTGCGAGACAAACCAGAGAGATCTTGAGAGATGCATACTTAGGCTGTATTTTTCGTACAATATTGTTCATTATTTCTCTTGCATTATTTCAATAGGCTGGTGAAGGGCAAACATGGTTAGTTGATCAGTATCTAAGGTATGGTTCTTTCTGGTGAAGGGCAAAATTGGCAAGCGATGGTTCTTTCTGTTCATAAGGTATATTCCAACTTCCTTAATTCAGTTGATAGATCGTGGTGAGAAGAAGTGGCTCATTTTAGAAGTTCAATCAATATTCTATTTTTATGTTTACTTTTTCATTCATGAGATTTTGTTGTTTAGAGATGAAGGTTATAATAGCTTTCTGTTTTTGCATAATAGCTTAGCTTTTGCAGTGCCTCTATCTTTTATATGGCTTTGTAAGGATATGGTGATAGTTGAATGAATTAAGGTCTGGTTATGTTCTCTTCTTTTGGCAGATTTGGGTTCAATTGATTCAGGCTCTTGAGTTAAAAGCTAAGCTTTTCAAAATTTAAAAATTTGGGATTAGATAAGTTACTTGGAATCTGGTTGTTTTATTATGATTAGTGCCATATAAGCTGTTGGCACAAGATTATTACCATATAAGCTGTTTTGTTTGGCTGTCAGGAACCGAGATTTGGTCATAATTAAGTTTGTTTTGCTTCCAATCGTGTGAATTAATCTATGATTTTTCATAAAACTACCTTAGGTAGGTAAGAATTTGGGAAGAAGTTTGAGAGACGGTTCTCTTTTATTGATGTTGCTATGTTGTCTAAAAAGAGAGATTTACTACCTGTTAAGAAAACTTTACATATATTGGGACTATTGCATCTCTTCCTCCACTGTTTTGCTATGAACTTATAATCTTACTCAAACATGATATGCCTTTGCTGTTGAGCCTTTTTGCTTACGTTGTTAATTTGTTATGCTCTTGTGACTGGTTTCTTGCTTAGATTCGATCTACTGCAGTCATTGGAAGAGATTCCAAGCTTGATAGCTATGATAAGGACAATGCAAAATCTTTGCTAAACCACTGAATAAATCTCGTGAGCTTGCACAGCTTCACTTGCTTATTTTAACTGTTTCCCATTGTGTAATCTGATTTGATTATCTTATCTGACTTTTTTTTACTTTGTTTTTTTTTTTTCTTTTCTTTTCTTTTTGGGAGTAGATGGCAAAGGTCCTTGATAAGTAAATAAATTGCTGATAACATTGTCCGACCATTCTTTGCATCTAAACTTTATGACTCAGGAATTGAATTGAAGTAGGATGGTATTTCTAATTTCACTTGAAAATATTTGTTTGCCTCTATGATCATGCATGGTCACATTGTAGATGGAGTTTTGCGATGTTCCTATGCCTATTAAAGACCATAGTTGCATTGGCTTCTTTAATTTTAAGAAAAGTGCTTCCTTGCTACCAATTGGCTAATGGTTTTGGTTTTTGCTATTATTCCATTTCAGGTCATGTTAATTTACGTTTTAAACATGGTTACCTGCTTATACTTTGGTGGATATTGATGTTAATGCTTTTACAAGATGGAGTGATTATTTTCTTTGGTGAGACAGATGCAATGCATAGAGGATAATGCCTTTGTTGTTGATGGGAAGCTATTGATGCCTTCGTTTGTCCATGAAAGCAGGTAGATGGGAAGGTGGCCTGGTTGTAAGAGCATCAGATCCTCTTTGCCTCTTTTTTGCTTTGTTATGGTCGTTTTATATATATACTGATATTTCTATACCAAAGTTTATACTGATAGTTTTCATATTTGAAATTTGTTGAGGAAATGCTTGGGGCAAGGATGCTGATGCTTTCCCTTACTAAGACTCTGACCTGATCTATCAAAGTTTAGCATATATCAGTGAGATGCACTATTACAACTTAGTTTAATCTCAAATTGTGTCATTTTCTAGCTGTATACCTACCGACACTCCCTTTGTTCTTCTCCTGACTCTTCAGCTCTCGATTTCAGCTTTTTTTTTCCTTCTCTTTCATGGTTATGGACTTTTAACCCCCAGTTGTTTAGGGTTGGTCATTCCTTTCGTCCTCTGCTCCTCCTCCCTTTTTTTTATACCAAAAAACCCTTCTGTTATCAAAAAACCTTCAATCGGATGTTGTTTTCTGTGGATTTTGGTCTGAATTCCAGTCGATGTCGCATGTTTAGATTCCCAATTTGCGATTCAGTTTGCTTACCCGTCGTTCTTCTTCTATTGTCTCTTAAGGTGTAGAGGTGATTAATCTTTGATATTAGATACGCATTTAACTCTTATGCTTTTGTTGCTGATTCTGAGGTTATAGATGGAGAGATTGAGTGATGTTCTCTGTTGTTCAATCGTGGACTATTTTGGGAATGGTAAGAAACCAGTAGCTAGGGGACTCCACTGAGTGCCACTGTAGGTAAGAAACTGTTAGATAGGCATGTGTCATTCAATAGTGTTCCCTAAAAAATGAACTATTAGCCATATTTGTGTGCATCATTAAGCAGCCACTGTGTGTTTTATTCGTAAAAATGGTGCATGTGTCCTTGAAATGAAAGAGGATGAGTGGAATAGTGAAGCCTAAGCCTGATTTGGATGACTGATGTCCTAAACCCCAAATTGTTCACTCAAAATTGTTATAGAATTTATTACTCATATCATATGTATGAACTCCTTTTATTTCTATGATTCATACTATGATCAGGATGTTTAGTTCTTATATATATTTGCTGTTTTGTTTTTTAATTTTCCGATTTGGGGTTTTTTAATTTCTGTTAAGAGGTGACTTTAGTTTATTTGACGTGGAAAAGATTGTTTCTTTAGCTGCAAAATTGTATACAGAAATGCAGAAAGCAATTTCCTTTGTACATGCTTTTTCATGTTTTTAAAAGGTCTAGGCCAAAGTTATATTCCTCAGTTAGCATAAGGTTTATAAACTGTTTATGTTCTCCCCATTCAATCATATATGAATTTTGTTTGTGGTTTGTTGTCACTTTTTGATCTCCCTAGGCATGATAATGCTGAAACTATCACAAGAGCATAAACCTTGGAGTGAATGTTAAGATGATCACAACTGCGAGTTGTTTAAATATCAATTCAATATTTTCATGCTTCTGTTTTTATTATGTAAATCTTATATTATTTTCACATCTTATCTGATGAAAAAGGATAAGATGATACTATAAGATGATATTATTTTCGCATCTTATCCTCACCATGCAGGCTGGGACTCACATAGGTTGCTCACCCACGTCACCATTTATCATGTTTCACCTCTTGCAGTGATACTCGATGGAACTATACTATAATCACACCCTTTTTTTGTGTATTCAGCTGATTTTTTCCCTGTTTGCAGGTCATTGTGGTGCAAGATTACTCTGGTGTAAGCACTATGTACTCTTTTATTGAAATTGGATTAAATTTCTTTGGACTCCAATTTTTTTTTCTTCTTTGTTTGTTTGTTTTTTTTCTTTGTTTTTTTCTTGCCCTATGCGTGGCTGCTATTTTTTTTTTTTTTGTTATGCTTTTTGTTTTCAGATGTTCTTTCTCTGTTCCTTACTCGGAACCATGGCCAACGATGGCTGGTGCGTACAAAGAGAGGGAGAAATATAATCACGCGTTGGTCATTTTGTGTCTCGCTTGGCTGTTTGTTGAGGTTAACCGGAATGGGATTTTTGGTGCTTTATGTTCTTTCGTTTCTTTTGCTGTTGGGGTGAATTCTTATGATTTTTATTTCACTGCTCATGTTGTGCTATAAGTTTGGATATATTCTCTGATAATCCACCATTATACTTCTTGAAGAATGAATAATTTTATTCCACTTTAGCTTATATACATATTTATGGCTTTGAGATTACTTGGTTAACTTCCTCCATTTGCAAATGCTTAGCATTTGAAATTATTGTTTGCAGGATATGGTTTGAAGCCTTTATGAGCTGTGCAACATTCCCAGTCAAGAAGTTAATTGAGTATATTCCAGTTGTATGAAATTGCAGCTTTTTTAATGATTTCCCAGTTAATAAAGAAATTTTAAGCAGGACATGGTGTGAAAGAGTTAGATTTTCTGTCTTCCTTTTTTGTAATAATTTCCTTTTGCATATCAGTATTTATGCCAGTCTGCAGGTATTTTTTCCAAACTGCAGATTCATCTTCCTTTTGCCATGTCTTTTTGTGGCTTAGGCTTTCAGGTCCTTCTGCTTTAATATTTAGAGGTTTGTTTATCTCATTTCTCTTCTTTTAATTCTCAAGTTCAGGTTCTTTTTTAGTTGCTTTTGCTTACCCTAATTATCCACCCATTTGTTCGTTATTGTGGCTCCTTTCAGATCCTACGACTTAAAACTTTTTAGCACATGGATTGCCTATATAGCTTTGGGCCTGCCTAAACTTAAACCTGTAGATTTACAACTTCTGGCTTCGTGTCAGGAGGGAAAATTTGAGCTCTGGTCAGGTTCTTATCTTATTCTCTTCTCACTCTGATTTTATATTTATTAATTTTTTAGTGGCAATAGGAGAAACAATACTATGACAGGAATCCGTGGATGGATCTTCCTAAGAGATTGGAGATGGAGTAAGTTTGCACTGTTTGGTTGTTCTTTGTGTTTTAATCTTTACCTCTTACTCATGTGTTATTTTTTATATTTGTTGTATATGCTTTTGCAGAGGAAAAAAGATAGAGATTGACATATCCAAGTTCAACATTAGAAATATGGAAGCATGCTATGAATGATTGTATAGTTACCACTTACCAGTGTTGGTTTTTGTTTTTAGTATTTAAGAAGGTATAGCTGTTTTGATTCTGTCATCAGATACCTAGACAAGTTTTTCCAATTTATGTATATGAAAGTATTGACTTATGGTATATATAAGAAGGTTGATTCATATGTGCTACTACCCTTCCTTTTCCTGTTTCCTGTTTCATATTGTTTCATAACATAATTGTTTAAGATTACAAATAATGAATTTTTAAAAAACAATTAAGATATATTATTATGTAAATAAATTGTTTCTGATTAAATATACAACAATGATCTGTTGTTTCGGCCAAAAAAAAGAAAATATATACAACAATAAAAATAATTGAAATTTTAGTTAATACCGAATCAAAGACAGATTTCCAATAGAATTTATAAGCTCATTGGACATTATACAAGTCATTCAAAAGCATTGGGGTTTTTTTTTTCCTGAGAATATTTATTATTGGAGTGAAAGGAAAATTCTGTGAGTTTTTGTATGTATTTTTTGTCATTAAGGACAAGGCCAAGTCGAGGACGCCTTGGCCGGAGAATTCGCGGATAGGGGAGAGTGGAGGCGCTGGGACAGAGCATAGGTATGGAGGGTTTTTTCAGCAGAGGACGAGGCTAGGAGTAGGTCACTCTCAATGATAATAATAGCTCAACTCTTCACAAACTTAGCATTGTCTTGCACACCAGTTACAGAGAATCTGGTCCTCCAAACATGCTTTAAAAATCTTGATTTCAATGCTGGTGGTGTTGACAGCCCGGCATTCCTACCTGTTTTTTCACAACTCTATGACCAACATAGACCACACTTCACTTTGGTGACCAAGACGAGATTAGCTGGAACTCAAGCTCCAAAACCTACGGCTATCACTCGAATACCCCGAGTCATCAATTTTAGGCTCTATTGGCTACTTTGGCGGGCTATGGTTACTATGGAAATAAGACATTTTTACATGTCGACTGATTTCTCGAACTAATATGTCACTCTCAACACAAGTAAACATTAGAGGATTATAACCACATCAGAGCTTCAACAATTAGTCGATTTCATCATGTCTTGATCACCTCTTAGTACTTGATTATCCTAAGTTTGTTTCTCCCCGCTTTTATTATCCTTATTTTTTCTATGTTTTCAATTTGTTCGATCAAAATCCTATATTATATTAGATTACCCTACTATTATGTTTTAATGGCTAAATCAGTTTCTCCCTTGGATGCTGTATGGTTTCTTTACATCTAATTTTTTTTTTTTTTGTAAGGATAGCATTGATATTTGTAGAATGCTTAGAAAGAGACATATTAACAGGACCATAGCTAAGGACTGAAACAATCCCTCATATAGTGAACCAACCCTTCAATACCTGCACACTAATTCTCCATTAACCAATCTAAAAACCCCATGCCCGCAGCGAAGCGCGGGCCAAAACCTAGTTCCCTCTATAATAAAAGCAATAGCTGTCAGATTCTGAATAGCCAAGTAACTAGAATCTGTATAATTCAGATTGTCCATTGCCTGTGATCTGTCTAGAAAATTTTGGTAGAGGACTTTCACAGCTAGGCTAACCCAAATTCTATCTGCCTGTTTAGATTTCTATATATCAACCCATGTTAGGAACTCAGTGCTCTTAAAGATTAATTCCAGGCAGCCATCTCCACCAGTTGGATACTTTTGGTCCAAATACAACCAATAGAAAGATTGATATGAATATATAATATGACAGACACTATTAAAAAATTGACATGTACTCATTCTTTAATTAGTTATATGTAACTAATATAAATAAAATAAGCTCTAAGGACATATTTGAACCCTTTAATAACGTTTGACAATATGCTAAACTCCATTGTCAATGGATAAAAAAGTTTCCCATTAAAACTGGAAAATAATCAAAACTTTGAGCTTTCAAAATATATATGATCATAGTGATTTTGCGTAATCCTCTCTCAGATCTCATTCCATCTGCTTGAGTTTGATGAGTAGTGCATCTATTGTGAGGTTGTAACTTGTAAGTTGGCTTATTGTATCTTAATATAGCTATGCATGCTGATGCAACTTAATTTTCCATGAAATAAAGATAATTTATGATTAGAAACTGCCAAAAAAAAAAAAGAAGCAAAGATTATTGTCATAATATAATTCTTATTTTTGCTTGGTCTGGAGAGGCCAGCAACAGCTGTGGACTCCTAGTTCCAAAGAATTTCACAAACATGAGGTATGAAAAAACAAGAAAAAATAAAAGCTCAAAAGATTTGGATAAGATTACCTGCAGGAAATCTGAGTTGTATCAACTTAGTCCAAGCTTCTGCAACACACCCCATATTCCTTGATTATCCATAAAACTAATTAATGACAAAGAAAAGTGGGGTTTGGAACATAGTTTCTTGATGTTGATGATCCTTTACAATGCCTGAATATTGGGAAAGATCCATCTTGATGATTGTATATATGACTTTAGTCTCATTCTGCTGTAAGATCAGTAATACTCTGCCTTTCTTTGCAAAGGCATAACCTTGCAGCGATTCTAATAGACATAATTGAACTAATTGGTCCAAGATTCTGCAAACCCATACTCCTTCATTATCCATTTAACACAGTCACAATTATCATAGTTATCCTAATTGTTGTATAATCAAACATGTATAGGGGTTCTTATTATTGGATAGACACAATATATTGAATCTGACAAGGATTAAACTTCTAATAGAGTCCACATCACCTGAAATAATTAATAGTCATCTATAAGAGGGTATATAGATTACAAAGAATAATCAATAATAAAATGAATTGAAACACATATGAAAGCAAGACTCATGGCTGATAGCCTAATATAAAGTTTCCAAGGAATTCCAATATAATAAAAAAATCAATTCCAAAGTTAACTAAAGTGCCAAACAAAGCAATAGTAAGTCTTTGGTTCCACAACCAGAAGGAATGAAGAATTCTCATACCCTTTAAAAAAAACAATCAGAAAGAGTTTGGTGAAATCAAAGTCTCAAAATCGGCAACCACAATTTTGGATGGTACTACGGCGAGTAGACTGTCCTTGATCCTGAGTATTTGGAAAGATCCATCTTGAAGATTGCATAGGATTTCCTTGTCATTGTGTTGCAGAAGTAGTGCTCTGCCTTTGTTTGTATAACAAATGGGGAACATATGAAATCCAGAATATGACGTCGGACTGGGAGGGACACGGTGGAGATTAAGGTGAATCACCTTTGTCCATGATTCCTTTTCCTTCATCATCCATAAGTCACCATGCTCATAGGATGCAGTCAAGCATTCATCCAAGACACCCAACCCCATAAGTTTTTGATGCTTGGTTTTGGGTACATTAAGATTGAGCATCTCAAATTTCTCTTGAGCCAGATCAAAGGTAGAAACATTGGAGTTATAATCTAGACGCCAATACAAAAATCCACCAACATGGACACTTCCATCCGGTGGACTAAAGTTTGGTATAGAAAGACGACGACGTCGTCTTTTGGTCCAGCGATTGTTTTTGAGAGAGAAAACTAGGGCCTCATTCCTGTCATTAAAAACAACGATTTTGTAGTCTTTGGTAGTTGAATCATAACCAAACCCAGTTCTGCAAAATAATTTAGGTGCCCTAGGAAGCACGGACACGGATATGCCGACACAATACGACATGACATAGACACGTCGACATGGCAATTTTTGAAAATTAAGGACACGGGGACACGGCTATAAAAATATTATATATTATATATATTTAATTAGGTTTACTATCAAAATTATGCTCATAATATGATTTACTATCAAAATTCTACCCTATAATGATGTAAAGTGCAAGCCTATATAAAATACAAGCCCAAAAACCCTTATTATTTCATGTTCTAGCTAGCCTATTTTGTCCAAATCTCCCAAAACCCCAACAACTTTAGTGGCAGCCGTGTCCCACTGTGTCCAAGGTGTCGCCGTGTCCGACACGGATATGACACAGATACGTCGATCTTACCGGAGTGTCCGTGCTTCATAGTAGGTGCTGTATTAATATTATCATGTGGATAGGAAAGAAGAACATGGCGAGACTCTCCTGTGAGTGGATTCAACAACAAGAATATTAACAACTGATTGATTGATAGGAACATGGTTTCAAGCCCATGACCAAGTGATGAGCCGGTCAATCCAAGAGACAAATACCCAAATTAATAGTCTTTGTTTTAATTTTATAATAGTCTTTGTAAGCCCATTGTATTTAGATCCAAAGAATTATGCCCTAGCTACTATATATATGTTATGTAACGAATGAAGATCAAGAAGAATGTTAAGGAAAAAAAATTCTAGTTTCTCATCCCCTTCTTTAGGCTTGGTTTCGGCCAAGATTAGGCTTGGCTTCGGTCAAGACTTTCTCATCTCTTTCTCTCTAATTTCCCATCCCTTTCTCTATCGTTCTATCAACCCCGAAATTGGGATCCTATCATTGGTGCTTTCATTGGACTTACTCCCTCCATGGATGAGTCTCGCACCCTACTGGTGAAGGTTTCTCATGTTCTTTATCCTCTTACCAACGAAGTGCTCAACCAAATTTTTTCATGGTATGGATTGGTGGAAATGGTAATCATAATTCAAGAGACCGATGAATTTCAAGCCCTGCTTCAATATCAATTACGTGAGAGTGCTATCACGGCTCAGGCTTCTCTTCATGGTCACCATATTTATGATGGTTGTTGTCCACTGGATCTACAGTTTGCAAACCTTGATGAATTATGGGGCCCTTCCAATACCACTGAAGAAAGGGAAAAATCCTCAGAGATTTCTGCTTCAATTTCTACCGCCAAAAGCGACCTTGGTGTTGTTTTTGATCGGATAGAGCCCACCCTTGAGGCGTTGGTTGCCGCTTGTGAGGAGGAAGAGCAAGAATCTGCCACTACGGACCTAGACGAGCTTGAATTTCAAGACCCAAATCCCATTGATAGACATTTAGAGTTTCCCCAAAAAGTCCCAGTCGAGGCTGTACCTACAAAATTGTCTAGTGCATCGGTGCTCGAAGGATGCGAGGATTAAGTGGCTGGCGTTGGAGGTTTGCCGAAACAGGTAACAACTATAGAACAAGTTGATATCGATTTCATAGGCACTTCAATTTATTTGGAATCTATTACTGCAAACACCATGTGTTGGTTCATATGTACTTGGAAGAGTAGTGTTGTAGAGATAAAAAAGAATGATCTTGTGGACTTGTTAGTTGTTGTAGCTATTGATGATTTGAATAGCTTGAGCAAAATCAAGGTGAACCTAGGTATCTTGAAAGAGAAAAATTATCTGGTTTTTATAGGATTTCGCCCGGGCATTTGCTTCTATCAATCACCTGCATTTGTCTCGGCTCAGTTTGCTAAAATTCATAAATTAGATAATGTTTCTAGAATGTCCTTTGTTCCAACTCGTTCTTTGACTAGGCACAATATGAGGGCATTTAAGGTGCTTCAAGCGCAATGGTATGTTCTTAACACAAAAAGCCATAGGGTGGCCTGTTGGGTTACAAAGATACAACTTTGTTTCAAGTTTTTCACTCAGCACATTGTCCCTTTGTTTTGGTTGATCATGGCTGTTGTTAAGTCAAGCATTAATGGTGGCTTTGGCAAAGTTTTCGGCAGTGTAGACCCTAAGAAAATTATATTCTACAGCCTAGCCCATGTGCTGGTTATTTCTTGCCTTGTTTCTCCTCCATACCGGCGAGCTTCTCAAGTCCCTATGCACTCATCATCTTTTAAGATTGTCAACTTGGTTATTATTCCAAGCTTATGTGTATTGGCTAGCAAATCAAAATCTTTATATGGGAAGGCTATCAAAGACTATGGGATTGCTATTGCTATGATCTTTGACAGGGTCAGGTGTGGTACTACCAATTTCCAGAAATTGAACGGAGACGACATGGTTCATTTACAATTGAGAGTTGATATCTTTAGGTGCTTGCTTTCCCATACACGCAGCTTCTCATGCCTTGGAACCTATAGTGTTGCTCTGTATGTCTTCAACCTTGAGGGCAAGGTTGGTGTGAAGGAGAAGGGAATGATAGGAACATGGTTTCAAGCCCATGACCAAGTGATGAGCCGGCCAATCCAAGAGACAAATACCCAAATTAATAGTCTTTAGTTTAATTTTATAATAGCCTTTGTAAGCCCATTGTATTTAGATCCAAAGAATTATGCCCTAACTACTATATATATGTTATGTAACGAATGAAGATCAAGAAGAATGTTAAGGAAAAAAATTCTAGTTTCTCATCCCCTTCTTTAGGCTTGGTTTCAGCCATGGCTTCGGTCAAGACTTTCTTATCTCTCTCTGTAATTTCCCATCCCTTTCTCTATCGTTCTATGAATCCCGAAATGGGGATCCTATCATTGATATTGCAATGGCTTCTCCAAATCAAACATTGTAGACACAATAAGCCATTGCAAGAACCCACCATACGATACGACAACCTTTGTTATCGTTCCATAGATTCCGGTAATGGCGGCAATGAGACCATCTTCTCTGCAGTGCAGTGTGAGTAATGTCCAACATGTTACGTAGAGGATCCTCTTTATAGGTTTCTGGATTTAGTTTGTGAAGGGAATTCGCCCTGAAAGACAAGCGAAAAAGTTTGTGGTGGAGAGAGAGGTTTTGTTTGGCTTCAATGGTGTGCTTGTTGACGAATTCGGGGTTTGATAAACAAGAAAACCACAACTTGCTAAGGTGGCTGAATCGACCTACAAATTTGGCTGGTAATCTTAAAAATATTTCCATCATCAAATCATGGGGGATGTCTTTGTCTGCTTCGTTTTCTTTCCATTCTCTTCTCCTAATCCTCTTCCTTGGAGCCGCCATGGTATTCTATTCAACTATGGAAACATTCTGGATTCTTTGTTTTAACTTTTAAGGACTAAAATTAAATACTTTAATTCAATTTAGGGTTGACTTTTGACGTACAATACTTTAAATTAAATTAAGTCACTTAAAAAAGTCCAATACTTAGGGAAAAAAAAATAAGAAAACTCACTTAAAAGAAGTCCATAAGAAAGCTAGGCAAGGCCCGTGGTAAAAAGTTTAGCGAACTTATATAAGCAAGGAGTTTAATCCAGATATCGACGGATATATCAAACAGATATATATATCGGCAGATATATTGAGGTATCGATGAAATTCAAAAATAAGTGGTCAAAAATGCACTAAAACGACGGATATTTATAATAAATGTTTGAATATTGGTTTGAAATTTTGACCAATCGTTCTTTACATATTTCCACACATTTTAGAGTCAAGATATGATAAATAGAGTATATGTAGACAGTATTTTTTTTATTTTTTTAATACTTTTGACTGCGAAAAGCATATATAATATGTATGGCCTAATGTTCAATTTAGTTCTAAACCTTCCCTAACTTGCTCAATTTGAGTCTAAACCTTTAAACTGTACCAAATTGAGCTTAAACCTTATCAAAATGCACCAATTTGAGTCTAAATTTGACGGGGTGTTGGCTGTTATGAGACGCATGAAAGTGCAATTATTTGAACTATAAATTAGATTTCAAGTTTGCCAAATTATCAATTTGAGTCTAAACCATTCAAAAGTTGCTCAATTTGAGTCTAATCAAAAATTGCTCAATTTAAGCCTAAAAACAAAAAAAAAGCAAATTTATTCAATTATTAATTAAATAAAATTTAAAAAATAGTATTTTCCATGCTGACAGTGCCACGTCACTGTAACAACGTGTGCATTTCTCTGCCAGCAGTCCGTTAAATTTATGCCCAAATTGGTGCATTTTGATAAGGTTTAGTCTCAATTTGGTTCACTTTAAAGGTTTACACTCAAATTGAGCAAGTTGGGAAAGGTTTAGACCCAAATTGGATATTAGGCCTAATATGTATACATCAAATATACTAATTTAATCATACATTTATTTTCTCTTCAAAATGATTGTTACCAAATAAATCACTTCATTAAATGCAAAAGTTTAGATAATTTTTTAAGCGAAAAAGTAGTAGATCATATTTATAAGTGCATTATTTTACATTATTTTGTAGAAAAAAATTATTTTACATTATTTTGGTTTTGTTTAGATTATATTTTGACTATTAATATTTTGAGTTTGTAGCATTATTTTAGAGTGATTCTAGCGAGAAAATCATAACTTTTAAGCCGCAAAACCAATTGAAACGGTTCAAGCGCCCATGGATAGAAGATTCAAGCTTTCTTCAAAACAATTACTTTGGAGTGATTATATTTTTACTTTGAAGAAAGCTTTGGGCAAAAAAGTTTTGACATAAAAGTGTTGTGTCGAATACCAAAATGGGATTGTGAGGAATATTACTATTAAATAGATGATTAAAACCGGATTAGGCCAAATTGTATTAATTAAAAAGCATTTTTTTTTGCACCAATTAAAAAGATAATGTTACTTTTAAGAAAACATGCGGTTATTACTTTGAAGAAAGCTTTGGAAAAGAAAAACAAACTGACATAAAATTATTGTGACCAAAATCAAATTGACAATGTCAGGAATATTACTATTCAATAAATGATCAAAAGTCATTCGAATGAAATTGTATTATATTATATTTCAGGTCTATCTCAAACCGAATCACTTAAACCAAACAATTCTTGGTATTATTATTACCACACTTTTATAGAAAAGACTTCAATTGCTAATATTTTTGAAAATATAAAAAAATTCATTGAAATGTCGCTTATATTTTTAATCATAGATGTAAAACGAAAAAAAATATTTAATTTAATATGAATATTTACGGATATTTGAATAAAACGGTAAATATCGACGGATACACGGATATATCAACGGATATTCGATGACATTGAAATTTTTTTTTTGGATATTTATATCGAGGGATACAGATATCAGATATATCGACGTATATTTAATTCCATGCTTATAAGTAGATTGAAAAGTTGTCAGCTACTCTTATATATATATATATATAAAATAATTTTTTTATTTAAATATATAAGGGAAGAAAAACAAGCAAAAGCTACTTAAATGGTTTAGCAAAAAAAAAAAAACTACTTAAATGGCTATCTTGAATCTTCCCAATTATCAGTCCATAAAAGATGAAAACACAATCAATTTATAACGGTTCGGTGATCCCACACCTACATCTGCTACCTTGATCTTCCCAATCATCAAGGATTTTCACAACAACTTCATTAAATCAGTGAAATTAATAGCTTCCACCAAGCCTTTATAAAGTGAGCTTCTCCCAAACTTATAATTTCAATGCAAGCTTTACCCAACTTGCTCTACCCCTTAAAATGTAGAGAAAAAGTTCTATAAGGACTACCTATAAAATGATAGGCTGACACCCTCAGATTTTTTAACATTTTACAATACACCACTTACACTTAATTATTTCAATAAAAACTCTCTCCATCTTTATCTCTCCCTAACTCAATTGCCTCTTCCTAACCCATAAAACAAACTCAATTACCCTTTCGTAACCTAGAAAAAAAACAAGATCCTTGTGCTTTAAACTTCGAATAGCAAAGAAGAAAAAAAAATTGAAGGACTCAATCTTTCTAAAAGTATAGTCAAGAAAACAATAAATACTAAATTTTGCAGTGAGTAATGGGTCATTATACTAAATTTCTAAAAGTATAGTCAAGCAAACAATAAAGGGTTCGGCTCCAGTCCAATACACCCCCTATCCGATACTTTCCAATACGAGCTTGGATTATTGACATGTGGCTAATTAAAATTTAATGGACAAGATCAAAAGTTTGGTTTTTTAGATTTAAGCCACACTTGCACCGTTAACTACCCTCTCTTCTCCTACTCATGATAACAATGGCGGACGCAGATGCTGAATTTTTTGCCTTCACCGAGTATTGCTTGAACTTATTCCCGAGATAATAAAGATGGAAATTGAACGATGGATTCTCGTCTTTTAAATTCAAACTTAGACTCAATGAATCAATCTTATAAGCATGCAGGAATTTTTTACAAACCATCGAATTCTTTTTCACAGTTAACTCTTTCTTTTTCCCTTACCTTCCCCATTACCCTCGAATAATTGCATTTGCATACATAAAAAGTAGAGTGGTCATGATTTATGTAAACAAGCCTTCCTTACAAACACCAAAGCCCAAGCCAAGTTTATGTTGATTTGAACCTACAACAGATGTACAATATTTACCATAAGGAGGATTTTAATCAATCGATTCAAACTAGCTAAGAAATGAAAAACCAGTGGATGGCATATGGAGTTGATCAACGGAATGGAAGCAATGGCAGATATGAGAAATTGAAGGCAAAGAATGGTGATGGAGACTAAAAAGAAGAGTAACGGTGCTGGATCAGATATGTCAGCGGCTAGTAAATATGCATTTAGGGGTAAAAGCAGAAGCTAACATAATCTACATTTTTTGTTCATTTATATTCTCCAAATTTCCCTGATCAATTGGTCTTCAATTCTTGAGATGGATCGTTCATACCTATGTTTTTCATTCATTTGTATTCTCCAAATTTCCCTGTAGTTGATCCATGAAAAATGTATACATTTTTAACTTTTAACTGGTTCCTGAAATGCAGGACATGAGCTTGGAATCTCAAAATTACTTCCTCATATTTGGAGCAGGTACAAGGAAGTGCCCTGGAAAGGAACTAGGAATGGCAGAAATTTCTACTTTCCTTCACTATTTTCTTAGTTGATACAGGTAAGGTAAATAAAAATTAAATACTGAAGAAGAAATGGAGGTGTCATAATATGCTTCCAAGTAAACTGTTTCTGAGACATAAACTATATGTTCTGCAGCAATGACAAATCAACAGTTAATAGATTAAGGAAACCAGATGATGGCACTTCATCAAGCCATTGACAGGGCCAAGAAGGTTGGTTTTCACACTTCTACATCAGATTCTGTAATTTATCTTGTATCTTACTCTATTGGAAATGTTGGGTTGTGTTTATGGCTTTAGTTGTTCAACTATTTCCCTAAGTTTGCAATGGCAAGTGAATTTTGATAATCCAGTGATATGATATATTACGATCAAATCAATAAGATGTGGATATGGCTAATCAATAAATCTGATATATTACTATCTACCACTATATGTTCCTTCTGTTCTCTGTAGTCTTCAAATAGAAGCTGCAAAAGAGTTTTCCAAGTAAGTAATTAAATTAATTATGCACATAATTTCCTTTTAGGTTCTTTATATAATTGCTTAATGCAACATCTCATAGCAATTTTCTTTTTACACTCAATCTAAATTACTCTTCGTGCTTGCTGATACAACAGGTTGACCAACATGTGGTAGCTAAACCGATTAAAGCCATGGAAATACAAGGCCTTCACATGTGTGTCTTGGAGGGCAAGAGAAAGATTAGTTCAAGAAATGCTTCAGAGAGCAAAACAAGGCATTAAGGAAATCATTTACCGCACCAACCCTAAAAAGTGGAAGGCAATATTGTTGAGAAGGTTGTTGCTATTTAATTCTTCTGAAAAAAAAGTAGAGCATATGATACCTGAAGTTGACAAGAGCAGTTTCCAGAAAGGTTGAGAGGTATATTCTTTTCTTTTTCTCTTTTTGAAATTTATAGTGATTTCTTGACTTTATGTTGCATAGCAAATAAATGGCCCAAATTATGAATGCACCTTTCGTTTGAATGTTTGATTGGTTTGGCAAAGGTTGTTTTCTTTGCTTTCGTTTGAATGTATGTTTGGTTAATTTACTGCACATGTCTTACATCTACTTCTATAGTTTGAGAGCACTACATGGTATTCATATGGAAATGCTGTGAACTCCTCAATGAGTTTGTTGATAACAGCGATCCTGACTTGAATGAACCATGAATTCAGCACTTGCTGCAAACTGTTGAAGCTATTAGATACTGGCATATCTTAGCATGAACTTCTATGATCAAGTTCAATGCAAGTTTAAAAATTCCGATCAATAATACTGGCATATCTAGAGCTGCCTTTTAATTCTAATTAACTTTTGTTTGACACATATTGGATTCTTTTTAAGATCATGTTCATTTGCTCTATGGGAATCAAAAGCAACCATTACCAACAAGCTAAAGATGAAGTGAGTTCTCTTCTGCCATTTAAATTTATATCTATACATATATTATATTGTATTCTTTGTTTTTGTTTGCCTTATTAGTTGGTTTAATAGTGCTTTCTTCTTGCATGTTCTGGTGTTTTCATAGGCTCTAAATTATTTTTATTTAAACCAGAATCAATCAAGGTTTAAAAGAAAATTAGTTTAACATGAATGTTTTGGTGGTGCATGATTTTTGAAAAGAATAGGAGGTTTTGGGCATTGATTAGGAATTTCTTAGGTAGGGGCTATAGAGACATACTGCCTAATTGCTAGACTTGACCTGAATTTTACCTATAATCAAACACACAAATTTGGAGATGCTTTTCAAGTTCATCGTGTGGAGAGATTGGCTAAATTTTAGGGAGGATAAGTCTTGGTTTTTGCTGGATAAATAGCTTTTGAACACTACATAAGGGGGTCTGGACCTGCATGAGTGAGCAGGAAAGGGTGGAGGAAAGAGGCTGTGATGGAGTGTCATAATGTAACTGAAACATGGAGAAATTTATGTGTTTACTGTTACTAATTGTAGTGCATCATAATTCTTTCTAGACCTCATAATTTTGCTGATGCTTGATGTAGTTGCTCAAGTACCTATTGATCCCAATGATGCTGATAAGTCAAGTTGGGAGAGGAAGGCTCCTCATCATGATGATTGCTAAAAGTTGACTACCTGCTTGATTTTAGTTATCATTCTCTGATATTTGATAAACATTCTGTAACTTATTTTTGTTGGTCTCCCTCATGTTAATTGATTTGCGGGTTTGAGACTTTTTAAGTCATTTTCTTTTCTAAAGAAGTAAAACTCAATGGCCTTTGGAGAGTTTTTCTAATGAGTATGTTTTTTTAATTTCAAGGAACTTCAAAGGTTTAATTCTGTATATGTTGGACTGAAGTTAACTGTTATAAGTTATTATATTCTGTAATCTTCCAAAATGCAACAAATCATATATCTTCTTATTATAAATTGCCTTAATATGTTATTGGAGAACATGTATCTTAAAAATTCAGCAGTTTGCTTGGTAAGAGAGTAAGTAGCCAAGTTTTTTAACTTTATATGGAGAGTTTAAATGATGAAAGTATATATATAGTGTCGAAACAAAAAATAAAGTCACGACTTTTAGCTTATTGGTTTTAGCCACAAATTGTAATAAGTTATGTTTTGAATCTTTTTGCTACTCATGAACATGATATTGAAATGGGCTACACAATAGGAGGTAGCCCTCTCATTTCCCATAATCCCACCCCGCCCATCCCAGAATTCGAACCCGAGACCTCCCACAAGAAGTCTCAAGCTTTGACCGCTGGGGTGTCCCCTTGGGGACTGTAATAAGTTATGTTGGTTTTACCTTATTCCTCTTTGTTCATGTTTGCTACTGCTAATTTGTTTAACTATTGGAATGCTTACCAAGTTATTATTGAGACAAAAAAAAAAGAGCTACTTTTCAGACTTATTTATGATTAACCATATAGAAAAAAAACTTGGGTCCACTTATATAGAAATTTCAACTCATTATTACATTTTAACATTAATCTAACAACAAAAAATTCTAATTAATAAACATGGTACATCATGGCCAAAAAAAGAAACATGGGATATAGAATGATCACAAATACTTCATTAACCATGAAAACCCCGCAGCGAAGCGCGGGCAAAAAAACCTAGTTATATTATTAAACTTATACAATAAAAAATATTTTTATATATAATTAGTAAATATATATTTCAAAATATATTTAATATACCTCTCATCTTAAAGATCTCACTAAGATCTTTTCAATGGTATTTTTTTATAATTTAAGTTTTAATATTTTAAGTTAAAAAGGAAGAAAACAAGTTAATTCCCATCAAAAGAAAATTTGTTCCCTAAACCCATTTACTTAACGTATCCTTTCTTTTCTCCCATTTGATTCCCTTTCGGCTTTTTGGCTCATTTAAAATTCCTCATTTAAAATTCCTTACATGCTATATTTTATTCTTTAAAAGCATTTGTAAATTGTGGTTCTTTGCATTGTCCAATGGTTTATCATGGTTTTCAAAGCAATGTTAGTCATAATTGTTTTTCCTACCCATTTTTCCCCTGACCGGATTGGTCAAAGGTGAAAAAACACACAAAAGTCGTCATTTTGTGTGCTATTCTTCATGCTGCAATTTTCACTGGTTCTCATCACTTTAGGATCCAGTTGGACCCAACAGCTCTGCATTTATTGCGGCTCATTGTAGCCTGGGCCTTGTGAACAGACCTATATGAATGAAAAGAAGCAATAGAGCATGTCATATGATCAGTTGACCTATCTACTACCCAATCAGTACAAGTATTGTGACTATTAGTATAAACATTTAGAGAAATGTGAGGATCAATATTCAAAATTTCAGAAGAAAAGTTAGAAATACCATAAGGATTGGATGTAGTAGACTTTGATCCATTTGAATTTGTAGCAGTGTGTGCATGGAGCAAGTACTAGATTGACTTGATGATGTTGATTTTGAACAGCTAATTATCATATTGATCTTTGGTGAAGTGAAAGTTGTCATAATCTGAATTCTTGCTGTGTTCTTGAATTTGAAAAGTCATTCCAGAAATATTAGCATCCATGATTTCCACTATATTAGCCTGATGAACCCTTTTCCCTTTGTAATTAGTATTGTTGGTGGGAAAACCATGTTTCTGATAGCATTTGTCTACTGTATGACCCTCCTTGTTGCAAAAAAAACACATTGGTCGTTTGTTTTTATTCTGAAACCTCTTGGGACCAGAATTGTTGTTGGCTTTAACAACCAAAGCAGCAATTTCTGAAACTGGATTTGTAACAGATGCAGGCTTTTCATGTTGAATTACTACAGAAAAAGCCTTATTCAGTGAAGGTAATGGTTCCATTAACAGAATCTGAGATTTAACAATAGCATATTGTTCACTAAGTCCTTTAATGAACACCATAACCTAATCTTGTTCATGATAATCCCTAACCCTCTGAAACTAACCACAATTACAGTGAAAATCACAGGAACAGTTAAGTAAAGGCCTTAAAATCTGGAGTTCTTCCCAAAGTATCTTCAATTTTGTAAAATATTCATGAACCTAGAGATTTTCTTGATGAGCATTATAGTTCTCCAATTGTAAATCACAATTTCTAAAAGGAGTTGCTTTGGGAAAACCTGGTCTTAAGATCATTCCAAATATCTATAGCAAATTCAAGCCAAATGATAGATTGTGCGATAGATGGAGAAACATAGTGAACTAGCCAAGAAATTACAAGATAATTGCACCTTTCCCATGCAAAGTAACGAGGATCAGTTCTTGTTGGAATTCTGATGGATCTATCTACAAACCGAAACTTGTTCTTGGTTAGGAGCGCCATTTTCATTGCTTTCTGCCATTGATGGAAATTGGGTCCAGTGAGCACAGAGGAAACAAGAACAAGGGTTGGATTTTCATTAGGATATAGAAAATAGGGACTTGACGGAAGATCTTCTGGTCTCACTCCAGAAGTAAGAGATCCAGAAGGAATATTAGTGTTTGATTCTGCCATGAAAGTAAAGCTTGGTAGCTGGAAACTGAAAAATTTTCCAGAAAGAAAGAAACTGATCGTTTCTTGAATAAGAAAGAAAAGAAAAATCAATGAGATTTGCAAAAGATTGAGAGAAAACTCTCTTAAACATTTGATACCATGACAAAGTTACAAAGAAATGAATTAAAAGTCTAAGGATTTACAGAGAAGTAAAGCCTATATATACAAACTAGGACTAACTAGCTAACTAACACTTAACTTTACTCATAACAACCTTAACCAAGCCTCTAAACTTAATTAACTAAACCGACTAACCATAGTTTAATCATTCTATATCTCTAACAAGTCATAAGCTTATTAAGGAACAAAACTTGATTTGCTTAAAATAAGGTGAACAAGTTGCTTGTTGGTTTCTTCATCTTTAAGAGCTCTAACACAATTGGTTCAAAACTGAGCTGATGCTGCAAGTTGCTCTTGTTCAACTAACTTCCAACAGACTTCAACAAGTTATAATGATACTAATTTAAGTATATGCTGATAGAGCTTTGTGCATGGCTTTGAGTGTTGAGCAAAATGGTGCCACCATTTCACTCAAGGTATTGAGGGTTAAGTTTACATCATAGGTGAATCAGGCAACTATATCTTTCAATATATAACCAATACTCCATGTACAATAGCAATGGCTACAGGCTACGCTAGTTGTCAGATTCTGATTAGCCAAGTAACCAGAATCTGTATAATTCAAATTGTCCATTGCTTGTGATCTGTCTAGAAAATTTTGATAGAGGACTTTCACAGCTAGGCTAACCCAAATTCTATCTGCCTGTTTAGATTTCTATATATCAACCCATGTTAGGAACTCAATGCTCTTAAAGCTTCATTACAGGTAGCCCATCCAATCCACAGTTGGATACTTTTGGTCCAAACACATGTCAATACAAAGATTAATATGAATATATAGTATATGATATAGACTCTACAAGTGGATTAAAAAATCAACAACTATTATTTTTTAATTAATTATGTAATTAATATTAAAAAAATAAACCTTAAAAAGATGCATGTGAACCTTTTAATTCTGTTTGACAGTCTGCTAAACTCCATTATCAATGGATAGAAACATCTCACATTTATATAGTCACAATTACGAGTAATCAACAAAATTATACAAATACTAAACTTTATCTTATTTCTCTATATCGTTCCATATCGGACTTCTTGTCGAACTCAGCGCAAAACTCTTATCAAGAGACAATTGTGCTACATGACCCTTCTTTTCATTATTGGATAAAGATGCTCGTGAGTGTTAATGTAAAGATTTAAACTTGGTTTAGCTGTCTTATGTTAAAAAAAGATTATCTTATTTCAAGTCCAAACAACAATATGATGACACTGGGCTTCTTATCTTTTTTGTTAACACTTCAGCATGAGGAGGGTTTGCGGGGAGCTTAGGCCTTAGGCTAGTCATGACTCAAGACCCAAAAAGGGTAAATATCCAAATTGGGTCTAAATCTTTCGCAACTTGCTCAATTTAAGCCTAAACCTTTAAGGTAGACCAAATTGAATTTAAACGCTTTTAATATGCATCAAATTGGACCTAAATTTGACAGAAACTGTTGGGTGACAGACACGCGCAGCTTTTAGCGCTTCTTGAAAGAAACTAAAATTACATACTTAAATTAATTGATTTTTTATTGCCAAAAAATAATTGATTTTTATGAAATAAATAAGAGATAATGGAGAAAAAGATTAGTAGATTTCATTTGTGAGTTTCTCAAATCAAGTAAACGTGATATTTTTTTTTCTTTTCTTCAACTAAATCCATTCGGGACAAAGGAAGGAGAAACTAATCATTCTCCATTAAATTATTTCTTCATATATAACTTATGGTTTTTCGAAATCAAAGTTAGAGTTTATCATAATTGGGGTTTACTGGATTTGTATGGGATAATTAGTTGAAGGTTTCGATTGTCAAAAAAAAAATAGTTGAAGGTTTCGGGCTCGTCGATTTTCTAAATAAGATGTTTTCATTCAACTTTGCTTACTTTACTTTACAAAATCAAGGTTAGTTTTCTTTTCTTCCTCAAAGAATGGAAGCCCACGTTTTTGCTTATCTACTGCTCTGTTTTCTTTCACCAACATTATTTGCTTTTGCTTTTTTTTTTTCTCATACAAAAAAAAATTACAAAAAGTTGTTGAAAGGCTTCCTAGTGTATTGAGATTTTCTAACCCCTTAGAAGATTTGTAGGTTGTTTAAAATTTTGGATTGAGCTTAGATTTGCTTGTGAATAATGGATTAGTAAAGTGTTATTTTAAGTTCTTATTCAAGGAAGATGCCCAGAAGGTGTTCGATGAGTTGCTTGGAAGATATGTGCTTTGGAATGGTACTTTTAATTCGAATAAAGTGTTTGATTTTATTTAAGTTCATGGTGTTCATCATGTTCTTGGTGGAAAAGAGGCTAAATGCTCAATTTGGGGTCAAACGTTTGTCGCGATGCTTGATTTGGGACTAAACGTTTCAATTGTAACAAAATGGAAACAAACGTTTTTGAGACTGCTCAATTCGGAGCTTTTTTGGATGGAACTGGATCCGTGAACAACACGCGCCGTTAGTGACCATTTATTATCCACGTGGAAATTAAAAAAGTGAATTAAAAAATAAATAAAAACTTTATTCCTTTTTTTTGCGTTATAAAGCTTTATTCTTTTTTTTTTATTATTCTTTATTCGTTTTTCTCTTCATCTTCTTCATCGTTCTTTTTTTTCTTCCTTTCTTCCTCCCTCATCTTTCTCCAGGACGCACCCATGGCCACCGATTCTACCTTGGTTTCTTGTTGTTGCTCCATGCTTTAACCCTTTCTCATGGCTCCTTTCTTTTTCAAGCAAAACCATGAAGAAAACTTATCTAAATCTAGTCCAAAAACTAATCTAAAACCGCAAGCTTCAATCCTCCGATCCGGTGAAGTTAGCCATTAGATGGGTCTCAAAATTAACTATGTTGCTTCCCTCCCTAGTTAACACCTTCTCACCGTTCGAATTTTAACAAAAATTACCCCAAACCAAAACCCCCAAATATGAACCCTAGGTTTATGTTCTACCAAAAGTTGAAATCTTAACGGGCTTCTGATATAATTATCAAGTTCAATGGGTGTTTAACCTGATTGGGTTTTTGCTCGTTCCCTTCTCTCTTTCTCAGAGTCTTGGTTTTTTGTTGCAACTACATCATTGCTTTCCTTTTTCTAATTCCATTATTTTTTAAATTTGATTTCATATTCTTATTCCTTTCTTTTTTTTCTGTTATAAATACCTCCTTATTTAGACATTCCTGATTTTTTTTTTACTGCGTTGATATATTTTCTTTTTTTTTTCTTTTTTTTCTTCTTCGGTCAATAGCAGTTCCCAGAGGAGAACCATCGATACCCAGAAGATAATGGTAAGTAGTTTGAATGTCGAGGTTGAGGTTGGTGATGGAAGAAGAAAGGGAAATTGGTGGGAAAGAGTCTTGGATTTGAGTGAGGCAAAGACACAAGTAAAGTTTGTTGTTCCAATGGTGTTGTGTAATGTTTTCAACTTTTCAATTACTATGGTTTCTGTTATGTTTGCTTGCCATGGTAAGTTTGAGCTTTCTGGTTCAACCCTTGCCAATTCTTAGGCCTTTGTCACTGGTTTTGATGTTATGGTCACTCTACCCAAATTAATTATTTTACTTTTATTAATTCCTATTGAAATTTAGCAAGAATTTGCCATCTTTCAATTATCTGTTCTAGACAAGGCTTAGTGGAGCACTTGAGGTTTATTTGCCATCTTATTCCAGGTTTATTTGCATACGACTTTGTTCAAAACATATTGAGGTTTCTTCATACACAAAGCATTGTCATGCCCTTGGTTTGGTTCTCAATCCTTGGTTTGATTTCTGCTGTTTTTGCTGCTGTTTCCTCGTTTGAAGCTTCGGGTCAAGCGAGTTTGCAATTGCTTAAGAGGAAGAAGAAATTGGACCAGAATCTGTTGTCATTTGGAAATTTTTTTTTTTTTTTTTGCTCATTTGAGATTTTGCTGGGAATTCCTTACTCCAAGCTTTGATCGGGTTGTTTGGGTAGTTCATTTTTGTTGGAATTTTTTTTTTTACTTCTTTTTAAGGGATTTGTTAATGTTATTTGGAAAAATAATTATTTTTTTAATTAGAAAGCCACCTGTATATTACACCTGGATAAATCAAAGTCCAGTTGGATAAAAAAATGGCCTTTCACGCGTGTAAACGGCGCGTATAATGCACCTCCCATTTTCCATCCAAAAAAGCCCCGAATTGAGCAGTCCCGAAAACGTTTGGCCCCATTTTGTTACAATTGAAACGTTTAGCCCCAAATCGAGCATCGCGGCAAACGTTTGGCCCCAAATTGAGCATTTAGCCTGGAAAAGGGCTTTTGATCTATTTTGGAGAATAGATTCTAGAAAAATTGTGTTGGTTGGTAGAGAGAAGATAATAAAAAGATTTTCCTAATCTTTTTCTTTTTTAAATTTTGATCTTACCAAAAAAACAAACCCTAATAAAAAAAAATTCCCTCGACATTTTTTTTAAATTTAATGAAAATTAATAAAATTAAATTAAATAATTATTTTTTTCCACATGTCAGTGCCACATCGCTCTGTTAGTAACAGTAACGGCGCGTGTGTGTCACTGTCACAGTCCCATTAAATTTAGGCCTAATTTGGTGCATCTCAAAAACGTTTAGGTTCAATTTGATTCACCTTAAAGGTTCCGCCTCAAATTGAGCATATTGTAAAAGGTTTAGACCCAATTTGAACATTTGGCCGGAAGGATCCAAATTCAAAGCCCAAAAACACTAAACAAGTTGAACATCTCTTCTTTTGTGGGCCTCATGAGTCATGAATGTGAAGGTATAATATGCGTCAATGGGGAAAAAATTGTATCTTTTGTTCCATCAAAACACATATGTGCTTAGCAAAAAAAAAAAAATGCTTTTGACATTAAAAAAATTGGAGAAAAGATGTCATTTGAGTTAAAATTTGAAATTTCTTAATTTAAAAATTTTCCAGTAATTATTATTCTTTTGCTATATCTTTATTGGTATTTTAATTAGAATGATTATTAATACACTGTCACTGTAAAGTAATTTAGACTCAATAAACAAGTCAAGAAGTTGACACACATAATTTTTTTTAATTAATTTTGTATTTAATATTAAAAATTATTCTCCTAAAAAACACATATCAACCCTTAACCCTATCATATGTAATTTGTTAAACTCTACTGTCAATGTATAAATTTCCTGCACTTTTTCGCAAATATCGCCAAAGTTTAAATACTTCTTACTGAAACACCTTTTTACAATTTGGGAAAAAAAAAAACTTTTTACAAACCAACTTTCTACATATGCAATAGCATTGAATATTAGACCTTAATGGAATCAAGTAATATTGCAAGATTATAAACTATGTACTATCCATCCACAGCTAGATACTTTGGATCTGGAATAGCACGTGTTTATGTTTAATAAAAACATTAGATATAGATAATAGAAGCCTCCTTTTTATACTACTTATTTATTATTTATATATTTATTATATTATATATTATATTATTATCACCATACCATATCGACTGAAATGTGGACAAATTAATGACATTGATATAACAGCCGAATTGTAGTATAAAATAAAATTAAAATAATGGTGACAAAGCATCTTTCACAAATTATTAATCATATAATAATAACCCAATATGCTAAGTAGGAGCACATTTTCTGTGGGCTATGACTCGGAAAATTATGGAATTTTGTGATGAAAGAAATGAATGTGGAGAGCTTTCCCTTTCCCTTTTCCCTTATTCTCTCTCTCTGCAGATTGTAGTTGATTAATTTTGTGATAATAATTTAAATCCATAATGTTTGTATAAAAAAATGCTTAAATTTGTACATAAGCTATATATATATGCTACATTTTAGTTGTGCAAATCAATGAAGTGACATATCTCTACTTTGAAGTAATGTTAGTTTTTTTAATTTGAATAAATGAGACAATATATATGTGAGGATTCACAAATAGTATTGAATGAAATATAAATAAAAAATACTAAGGAATTCGATAACGTTTTTAATCTTGTCAATAATAAAAGATAATCGGATAATTCAGCATTTTTCTTATTTTTAATATATTTAGAAAGAATAAAGAAAAACTAGGCATTTGGCCTGGTGGTAGAGTACTGGACTCTTAGTTCCAGTTTACCTAGACCATGAGGTCTTAGGTTCAACTTCCACGGAATTTGAGTCAACTCTCAAGGAATATGAGTTTATTTGTAATTTGTTTATTTATGTATTTGGTAGGTATGTAGTTTATTTATGGGCATAGAGATTTATTTGAATTGTAATGAGATTTCATTGGGTTTTGTTTATTTATGTATTTGGTAGGTAGGTAGTTTATTTATGGGCATAGAGATTTATTTGAATTGTAATGAGATTTCATTGGGTTTATTTGTTGGCTCATAGATTAGCGTTTCAGTAATGTGCTAATCATATAGCGGTGTATGGGTCTTACTGTGAGTTTGTAATCCTAAATCAAAAAATGTTAAAAAAAAAAAAGAAAGAATAAAGAAAAAGAAAAACACATGTCACTTTCTTTCTTATTTCTGACATATGTTCATTTGGAGAGCTTTGCTACTCAGTAATATACTTGACGTATAAATTACATTAGTATGATTTAATCTTACAAATACTATTTGTGAGGCACAATATATTTTTCCTTTCAAAAGATTCGGAACAACTTTATTAGGTTACTTTAAGAGGATTCTGAACAACTTTTTTCAATTTATTCTTATATTAATTAAGAATAAAAATAACAGAAGCAATTATAAATACTAGCACATACTATAAATCAAATAAACTTTTGAGACTCTTTCGGATTATTTCTTCCCATTAATTAATAAAGTAAAGATAATAAGATGATGATGATGATGATAAGGATGTATATATATATATATAATATTATATATATATATACTAAGTTCAATGTATATTCTGGCCAAAATAAAAAGTTCAATGTATATTATATTATTATATTATATTAGTATATATAAAAATATACTACTAATATATAATTTATAATTTTAATTTAATTGGTTTTTTTTTGGCGAAAAATTTTAATTTAATTGGTTTCAAGGTGTCATTCTCAATCATGTTTTTACCTTACCGACCAACAATGCCATGTGCATTACGCGGATTGCGTGCCCTTTAGCACCTACCTAATCCTGGCCCTACATTCATCCATGTACTTAATCTCAACCGTTTATTACTTTAAATATCCATTTCTCTGTTGTTCCGTTCCTACGCAGTTGAGGTCAAAATTCTCACGTGGATGGGACCCGCCACCACATAGTATTTAATTTCAATTTTATTATTAAATTTAATTATAAAGGCTTTTTTTTCCATTAAAACTAAAATTAATTATTTTAAGTTTATATATTTTATTTTGAATTTATTTTCCACGTTTTTTAAATTTTTCTTCATACATTTTCTCCATTTTAAAAATTATATATACTATATATTATTTTTAACTACTATGGAAATTACTAAAAGACCAAATTGAGAATTAATGTGGTTTCACATTTTGGCCATTTTTGGTTTTTTCTCAATTTTCGGATGACTAAAAAGCTTCTCTATTCGGATGACTAAAAAGCTCCTCTATGAGTTTCCCCCATTCATTTTCCTTCTACCCTTTTTTGTAATTACACATTTCTCTTTCTTAATTGTTTTTAATTAATGTTTTAAGACTTTTAATTAATTGCTTCTAAACCCTAAACTCTTAGTTACTTTTGATTAATGTTTTTTCTCGCTGTTTTCTTTTGTCCTCTCACCAACTCAGTTGCTACATCCTTTCAACTCTTCGATGCTGGTCAATCTTCAGATTTGCCAAAAATCGAACATTTCCATTACTCCCCTCTGTTTTCACGTTCGTATCTCTTTCCTCTTTCTTCTCCGTCTATATCCCTTCAATATAGACCGTTCAATATTTTTCCCCTTCTGAATTAAAACCATCCTTCGTTCAATGTGAATATTATTATCCAATTAACAACATATTTTATTACCTCTTTGCACTTCCTATTACTTACAAATAAAAACATACAAGTCATATTAGCTCGCGTTAGCGCCACGAACATTCTTTGTTTTAGAGTGGTGCTTGATTAACCGATTGAATAAGGATATTAATATAATCATTTATATAAGATCCACGGACATTCTTTGTTCCAGAGTGTTGCTTGATTAATTGATTGAATTATATAAGGTTGCGGTAAAAATGCAATTTAAATGGATTAATTTTAATATTGTCTAAGCTAACTTTTTAGACATGCAAAACTAAGAAGGTCAAAAAACATGCTTTTATTTGTAAGTAATAGGAAGTGCAAATAGGTAATAGAATATGGTTTTAATTTGATAATAATAGACGCATTGAAGAAAGGGTAATTTAATTCAGAAGGAGAAAAACATTGAACGGTCCATGGTGAAGGGGTGAGGAAGGAGAAGTAAAAGGAGAGAGATGTGAAGGTGATAATAGAGGGGAGTAATGAAATGTTTGATTTTTGACAAACCTGAAGATTGATCGACACTGAGGAGTTGAAAGGAAGCAGCATCTGAGTTGGTGGGAGGAAAAAAGGAAAGGAGGTAGAAACATTAACTAAAAGCAATTAAGGAAGATAAATGGGTAATTACAAAAAAGGGTAGCAGGAAAAAGGAAGGGGGAAACTCATAGAAGGGCTTTTTAGTCATCCGAAAAGTGAGAAAAGACCAAAAAAAGCCAAAAGGTGCCACCACATTAATCCTCGATTTGGCCTTTAAGTAATTTTCATGGTAGTTAAAATAATATATAGTGTATATATATATATATATATATTCTTTGACCTTATTAATTTTGCATGTCTAAAAAGTTAGCTTACAAAGATTTATGCCAATAGCAAGAGACAACATTATAACTAATCTATTTAAATTGCATTTTTACTACAACCGTATATAATTCAATCAATTAATCAATCAAGCACCACTCTAAAACAAAAAATGTTTTTGGCCCTTATATAATTTCAATCAGTTAATCAAGCACCACTCTAAAATAAAGAACGTACGTAGTACCAGCGTGGGCTAATATAACTTGTTATGTATTAAGTTTATGTCCACGTAAGTTTACTATTCTTGGCAATGCAGTAAAAAGAAAGAAAAAAAGGGTAATTTCAAATTACTATTATTACCGGATATATATATCACTATAAAGAGGATAAAAGTTTTATACTTTTATTTCTTAAAAAAAATAAAGAGAAAAAAAGAAAAGAAGCAAAGGTAGATAAAACAGAAATAGTAAAGCGGTAAATGTTGGTAATAGTATATCAACGCTGACTCGGCAGGTTTTAATTGGTAACTTAATAAACCGTAAAAACAGAAAACAGTATGTAAAGTCAAAGTCAACAAAAGGCAAACACGGTTACAGGTTTACCAAGAGCCGACAAGGATGGTTGACCCACCCGCCCCCGCTGGCCGTACAGTATTGCATTTCAATCAAAGTTCTTTCTTCCTTCCTTCTGATAGTCCGAACCTTCTGCTTCGTTATCCGAACCTATCAGGCTCGGTACGCCCGCCCTATATATTGCAGGTCCCAGCTTCTATCCTTCCTGCTCTTTACAGCTTTCACAAATCTACAGAAATATTTGGACGAATCTTCGATTACGCTTCTCTAAGGTACCTGTTACTTTGAAATATCTCAAGTTTTATGTTTTTCACGTTTTCTTTTTTATCTGTTCATCTGTTGTTTGGTTGGTAAGAAATTGAGAGAAACGGGTGAGAAAACGAGTGGAACCGAATTAGATTTTTTGATTGATAAAAAGAATATGAAATAATCAAAGTAAGTTTAAGAAATTGGGAGTCGATTTTCCATGTCCTCCATATCCTAGGTAAACGAGCAGGATATGATCTTAAATATCTTTAAGCTTACATAATTCAGCCATTGCCTTGTAATTTACTGTAATGATTAGTTTGATTAACAATAGTAATTGGCGGTGATTGATTGTACTTTGGTTTGAACTTTGAAGTCGATGTTTGAGTAGTTTGTTTTTTACTATGCTTCAAATTTGATTTTCTTGAAAATTAGATTGATGGAGTCGTTTTATTCTTTCTTTTTTTCGATCCTTGAAAATTTTAGCCCGAAATGACAATATGGTGATTGGTTATGGAAATGGAGATAGCAGCTCTACTAGAGAGATTGCCTATGTATTTGTTACTTTGATGTTTCAAGTCTTCATCTGGAAATTGGAAGTGGAGAGGCAACAGATATGCAGGAAAATGATTAGTGACTATGGTTATTGATAATTTAAATTTGATATCTTTCTTGATTCTTTGCACTTTCAGTTTGAGGAACTTGTAATTTGTTGGTCCAATCGGATTTGATCTTTTCAAATTATTCATTTGAAATCAGTTGCCCTCAGAGAGGGGAAAGTCTATATTACTAGGGAGGTTTTTGTTCTTTAATATGGCTTAGTCAAGTTTGGTATTTAAGTAGTCTAGATCTTAAATTGCCTTAATCATAGAAAACCAGGACTTCTAACGAACTTATTTTGTTCATTTTGATCATCTGTTCATTTGTTGATTTGTTTGAACTATTTTGTTTTTGCAGTAAGGAATTAAAGAGATAAGTAGACCGGATTGACAGATGGCCCTAGTTGCAGGAGGAAGGTCGACATTGAACCCCAATGCTCCTCTGTTTATTCCTGCGGTTTACCGCCAAGTGGAGGATTTTTCACCAGAATGGTGGCAATTGGTTACAACATCAACATGGTACAAGGATTATTGGCTCAGCCAGCACCAGGATGAGGATGGTTTCTATGACAATGCCGAGGATGATGGCATTGATGGCAATGACATTGCTGACTTGCTTCCAGATACCTTTGATTTTGTTGCTGATGATGATCTCTCTGGTATCGATCTTCAGTTTGAAGAGTTCATCCAGTCTTATGAGAATGAGATGGAAAGCGCCTCTCCCCCTTTACCGTCTAATGATGGTACGTGTAATTTCTGTCTGTTATCTTGAAAATGTTTAAATGCATATGAGCCTGGAAATAGAGAATTATATATCCTTCAAAAGTATTCAACTTTTACTTAAATCTTTTTTTTTTCTTTCAATACTATAGGCTTTCAGAGGGATGCTGAAACCCTGATGAAGAATCTGAGTTTGTTGCAACCAAGTCCTAGGTCTTCAGCAGAACCAGCAAAATATGCTGAGAAACCGCCCAAGAATGTGAACCCTAAAAGCAGCCCACGCTTTATCCAGCAGCCCCGTTGAAAGAGACTATTAGCCATGCAAGGTTAAAATCTGTCTCTGTAGTTTAGTTTCCAGTTAGTGTGACTTTAACATCTGTAAAGAGCAAGGTCATAACTCTTGTATCAATCCTTGTTCATTCTCATGTCTTTGCTTTTAGTTAAAAGAAAATGAAAGAACAAAAGTGTAAAAAAAAATGTAAAATTTTACTAAAAAAAATAGAAAAAAAGAGGTATTATCTTTTACTATTATTATCTCACAAATCTCTTTCATGTATTTATTATGCAATCTATGCCATATAAACGGAAAGGAAACAGAAAATCTCTCTTGATATATCCTATAAAGGTCCATAAATTGCTGGCTTGTTACAATCATAGATTGCTCTGGTATATAGTATAGGTCTAATTGATTGTACTAGCCATTTGTGATTTGTGCGCCTTCTAACTCCGGAGTCTGGAAACTTTTGTTGCATAAAAGTTCTACTTTGGATTGTTAATGATTGTGCAATGTAAAGTGAATCATTTAGAATTGGAAATCTGAAATAGGAGTAAGCTTCTGTTTCCATTTCCATTAGGTAGCAGACACAATGTTTCTCATTTAGCTTGGAATATATCTAGTGTCCTTTTGGTGTTCAAAAGAATCCAGAAAAGATTAACGACCTTGTAAGCAATTTAGTCGTGGAACTGGAAACAGGTGGATCGAAGAAGCTAGCAGTTTGAACTTTGAAATTTGGATTGCAAGAATACAAAAGCGTAATGCTAAGTAGCAATAAATAAATAAATAATGTTGAGGTCCATTGCCAAGAGATTGTAGACTCATTCATATAATTTCTCTAAATGTAAACATTTTCTTCCCAAGAAATTAGTGTCTCATTTTATTTCCGCATATATATTTTCACTCACCAGAGCTCAAATAAGCCCCAGTTATGTTTATACAATATTTCAGATACAGTGTATCTCTTGGTATAACTGCGTCTTCATTGTGTTTTGCCCTTGAATGGCAAGAAACTTGCGGCGATCACAAGGTAAAAAACTGATCTAATCAAACACATATGTTTCAACATTTCTAAGTAAAATTAAGATGAGTTTCATGCTTAAAAGTTCTGTTCAAATGATATATAATCAGCAGTTCATTATATGCTTACCGGTGGCTCATTTGATTTCAGTGTCAGATGAGCCTCTCCTGAAACTCTACCACAAACAGCGACCGTTTCTTTGGACCTTGAGTGATTCCCTGGATACAAAATGCTGTGAGTCCAAAAATCCTGTTGAACAAGGGACATCCCAGTATAAAAATGAAAATTTTGAGAAAATTCAAATGTTTCATTTCCATCTCTCTTGCTTTTTCTTCTCTTCCTTTCCTGCCTTTGCTTCTGAAAATCAAATTGTATTGTCTTGTCGCTATTTGATATGCAAGAAACTGATCACATGCAAACGTTTTGATTGTGATATTTGAAAGAAAGAACAAAAAGGAATCTTACACATCATTGTTAGCTTTCACAGATGTGCTGATAATTTCAAACCAAATCAAATTTTCTATATTGAATTGAGCAGAGACTTGTGGCCAAAAAAAGAATTGAGCAGAAACCAAATTACCAAAATGTTACAAGAGTTGTTGAGATTGAGAAAGATTATTTGGCTCAATTGGGATATCCAACCAAATTTGCTGAACTTGAGAGACAAGAAATTGCAATCTTTCAACAAGTTTGAGAAAAAGTTTGTGCACTCATGCATGCATGCATTCGATACAACTCCCCCAAAAAGGAATTACTTGCACCCATTCATGTTATTAATTTCCATTTAGATTTTAGAACTTCCAATGGACAATGAATATTCCCTGTCTTTTTCAAGATTTGAAGACTGCCAAGAAATAAGTTTAGATATAGAGGCTGCAAGATATCTCATAAAAGCCACAATCAATCAAATGGTAAAAACCTTTACGTAATAATAAAGTTAAAAGAAGTTCAATCAAAATTCTTCCTTCATTTTTTCAATCAGGGGATCAATACATTTCTGTACACTCTCTGTAGCTAAAGACTGAGAAATTTGAGTTCCAGAAAGTTCAGAAAGCTAGGACTAATTTTCCCGGTCTATATGATGCCGGCAACAAGAATACAGACACAGATTACTAATTATAACTAATTCAATTCAAGCAGAAACCTCTGAAAGGTAGTCTGCGCTTTCCTCCTCCGTTTTCCTTTTCTGAGCTTTAACTTTATTTTGGTTGCCAATGGCATCAGATATCAGTTTTGGTAGCCAAAATCCAGGCCTTTCAAGAAATGGCGCTCGGTCAAGAACTAAAGGCTCTCTTAAGGTTATCTCAACGCCATCATATGTCCATAAGGCCAATGTTGCTTCACCCTTAAGACCTAAGGAGAACCAGCCTAAGCCAGCTGCTGCAATGTCGATGCTCTTCACATCCCAACTACTTCCAGACACTTTCAATTCCTTCTTTTCCCATTTGCTTAATTCAGAAGCTCGTTCTTCACCAATTGGTGGCTGAAGAAGAAGTAAAATGCAGTTATACAAGTGGTTTTTCCTTTCCTTTTCATTCCATTACTATTGTTGTATACAGAGTAAAAGGACAAGGTCTTCTCCATCGCAATATATATGCATTTTAAGGGACAAAGTACTAAAATTTCTCTGAAGGAAAACTAAAACTACAGAATATTCTAACTAGAGTAATTGCTTAATCAGGCACAAGTTACAGCATTCTTATACTGCAATCAATGTCAATTGTCATGTTTGGACAGAGTGAGACTCCCCAAAATTACCTTTCCTATTCAATCAAGTGAAACTCCCTTGCTTTTTGTGTGCATATTAACCAGATTTCAGGACATTAATTTGACCACTTCCCAACACTTGGCACAGAAAATACCCCTTGAGAGTTGTTTACACCTGGCTTTCAAGCCTTTAAAACGACATTGTTGTTTTCCATTTAACAATAATAAAAAATTCATTAAAAGACCACTAGTCCTGTTAATTTTGCAAATGTTTTCCCCTCACTTTCCACATGAACAGATGTTAAAACAAATGACATAAGAAAATAAAGATCACTACAGGTAAAAACAAAGGCAAAAATAATTTCCTTCATGATATTCTTCCACTGGCATTTATGGATGGTACTAATTCTAATTCTTTAAACACCATATAGAATTGGCTAAGCCCCTTAAAAATAATTTAAGAGTCCATTGATCTAGAAGGTCCCTGAGCAGTTAGTGCAAAACAGTCAATGCAACTGAAAACAGAACCATGAAACAATCACAAAGTAAAAGGTCTGAGATCACCTGATTAGCATAACATGGGACATTAAATACCAAATAGAATGAAGTGAAAGTAAACAACAATATTTGTGCAACATAAATGGTAAGAACATTTTTACCAAAAAAAAAAAAAGAGTTTACCTGCAATCTGACACCAACATGGTTCTTCCATATTTCATCAGCATTTTCTACCTTCCCCAAGTGCAGAGACACATTTGGTGATGCCCAAACTGTAATATAAATTGTCTCCACTGAAGCATGACTAAGATCTAGTCTCATCAAGCCACCAACATGGACAGCCTGCCCTACCTGCAAATTATAAAAGATCTGAAGCATTAGACTTGATAATGTCCCTACTTTAGTTGCATGACCACCTTAACAGGTTAAAAGGTTGAGACAGCAAAAAGAGTAGAATGTTCATTATTGTGGACAGCAAAAAAATTGAAGCTAATATAACAGTGGAAAATAAAGTGGTGACCACCAAAAGTACAAGGATAGGACAATTTTTCCTATATATATACAAGATAAAAAAATTTCTATGGAGATGGGACTAAATGTGCAAAGTTAATGATGTTGGAGGAACTTGCCTTCACTCTATATGATCGAGGTTTTAGCTCCTTTCGTATTTCAACCATCTTCTGCTCATCTCTATTTAATCTCATAGACATTAGATTTGGATGTAGGAGCCCAGGAGTGTCATACATCTTTGCCTTGGCTGACAAAATTCCCCCAATTCGCAAAATCCCAAGAGTTGTCCCAGGAACAGGAGCTTCAGTAAGCCTTGTCACATTTGCCTTCTCTTTCTTAGCAAATGCATTGATTAGAGTAGACTTTCCTGCATTTTGAGCCCCAATAACCCACACATTTCCTCGAGGACCGGCTGATTCCTTTATGAATGTCAACAAATTCTTTACACCCAAATCCTTACGGGAACTCACCAAATATACCCCATTAAGCTTGGGTGCTCCTCCAGCCTTAGCTCGGTGTCTAACCCATCTGTCTAACCTAGTAGGTGAGATTTGTGATGGGAGGAGATCAACCTTTGTAGCCACAAGAATTAGTTTTGGCAACTTTTTAGAAAGTTTGGGATCATTTTGAGCCTCTTCTAACAACTTGAACAATGACTTTGCAGCCCGTTTTGGGAAGGAACCATCAAAATCAACACAATCAACAACCATAACAACAACAGTAGCACCAGCATTTCCAGTAGGCTTTATCAACCTTGTTGCAATTAATCTATCAAAATCGAAATCAGGTATCAAGTTTTCAGTAGATTGGTTCTTCACCTGCCCATAGTTCCTCAAAGAATGACATCGTGCACAGACAGTCACCTCCTCTTTCTCCTTGTTTGCTTCCCTAGCCATCTTTTTTCTTTCCGCTTTCGATAATCTCTTCCTTTTAGCCTTCTCAAGAGTCTCTTCTGTAATATTACCATACCCAACACTCGCTGGAGCAAAACCATCAAACTCTAAATCATCCTCACCTTTAATAAACTTAGCTTCCCATTCATCAGAATCCCAATCAAACTCACCCCTCTTTCCCAAATTATCTTCTTCTGCATCACTCCCCTCAAAATTTCCCTCAATGTCATCAATAAAGTCCTCTTCTTCATCTTCAAAATCATCATCCAACCCTTCAAGTTCATCCTCTAACTCCTCCAAGTCATCTTCATCCACATCCGCTACTACTTTCTTGCCAATAACCTTCCTTTTCTGATAATAGCCCGGAAGATTTGGGTCCTTATCCTGCATAAAGACCCCACAACCAGGACATATGGGCCCATAGTGCTCATCCTCATCTCTCCCCTCACTCAAAACCGGGTTCTTTCCTCTTCTAGGTGCAATTTTACCATGAATTTTCTCTGTTGTTTGATGAAAAGATTGATTCTTCACTGCTAAACTAATGGTTGGAACTCTAGTCAGTTTCTTTCTCTTGTCACCCAATCCTGTAAAAGTAGTGTTTTTGCATATTGGTTCTTATACTATGCATATGAAAGAGAGAGTAACGAAAATATATATTTAAATACACAAAACACAGCAATAAGAAAAGCAGTTTACCAGGGAAGAACCAAAGAGTTGTTTCTGGGTTCTGCTCACCATTTTTTCTGGTGTTGTTACATAGCTTGGGGCTCAGCTTGACTATTGTTGTTGATAACAGAAATGCCATTTCTTCAACATACAAAGACTCGAGATTTCATTATCTGTCCAAAAGGAAGGGGGAAAAATGGAAGGAAAAGCTGAAATAAACAAAGGAAAACAAGAATTTTATCGGTAACAATAAAGCATTTGAGATTTACCAGCAGAAAAAAGAATCCTGTCATCAAGCTCTCAGAGCATAACAGAGAACACTGTCATGGTGAGACTTTGGTGTTTGGCGAGGATATTTGATTTGGTAGATGGGTATATGGGTAAAGGGCAAAACTCATAGAAATCAAAATTACTGGGTTGGGCCTTTTAAATGGATCCACTACGAGCTAAAATGCTAGCAATGAGTTATGAGCTCTTCAATCTAACAACTGGGCTTTCAAGTGGCTTTATTATGTTCTCATAAATGAATTTCTTAGTAGTAATTGTTAAACAGCATGTGCTCAAAAGACAAAATCCCACTATGACACGAGAAATTATTAGGTGGATCGGATTCACCACGTCATCCGTGGTTCCGACCAATAAAATTTTGATAAGTCAGAATTTTACCTAAAATTTAGGCATAAATTTAGTATCAGGTTTAGCCCCTAGTTTCACCAGATGAGACGTATATAGGGTAAGTCCCTAAATTTAGCACATTAATTGACTAGGATTTTAGAAATTGTAGGAAAAACTCTGACTTGTCAAAATCCTATTGGTCGAGACCATGGATGACGTGGTGGACCTGGTTCATATAATAATCTCTCCATTATGACGTGTGCAAGGTAATTGAAATCCACGTGCAAGCCTCGTAATCAAATTATCCTATCTGACGTGGGAATTCAAATCCATGCAAAAGCGAGAAATTATTAGGTGGGACGGACCCACCACGTCATCCATGGGACTAACCAATAGAATTTTGCCATGTCAAATTTACTCCTTAAATTCAGACACGATTTTAGCCCAAGGTTTAGCCCCCTTTTAAAACAAAGCCTATATAAAGGGTAAGTCCCCAAATTTGAGATTTTATTAGGATAGGGTTTTAGAAAATTGATGAGTTGTCTTCATATCATTGGTTGGTCCCATAGATGACGTGGTGGGTACGTCCCACCTAATAATTTCTCATGAAAAAGCAAAACCCCACCATTTTCTTTGGTGTTACGTAAGAACCCCAACAGTTTTACACGTGCCTTCCACATAACATAAATACCCCCTGCTATAAAATCCAAACAATCAAAACTCTGAGCTGAATGTAACAATGGGTGTTAATTAAAAAAAAATTATGGAGAAGGATCGAATCCAACTCCATGGGAAATTAACAGAGCAATATAGTTGTGTTATTCGTTCGTTGTTACTTTACTATAATTAATAATGTGTGTCTTCCATTCTTGTTCTTGTTATTATTGTTGTATATTAAACTTAATTTATCCTAACTAATTAAAACCAAAATAAAATTTTGCTAAGATAAGTTAGTTGGAACACGTAATTAAGGTGGAAAACAGAGTGGGATTTCTGTTGAATTGACTATAATAATCATTATGGTCCAACTTTGGAAGTTGTAAGCAACAACAACTTGTTAGAGGCGAAACAAGAAAGCATTGATGTATGTAGGTTTATTATTATTATATATATAAGCCCATTTTCTTTAATTTGTCATCTCGAATCAATCAAATAAAATTTCAAAGTATCTGAACAGGATGGGAATGATGGATGTGAATTCGAGCTCCACCGGAATAGAAGGAAGGTTGAGAACCGAGTATATCTGTATGAAATTTCCTATCAAAGTTAGCTCTGCAGGATTGGTTGAGGTGTTGTCCCGTAAAGATGATGACTTCATGGATTATTCTGGGCCAAGACTTCATCTGCAGATGGTTGTCATATTTGCTCTCACTCAATCTCTCCACAACTTGATCTTCAAATACCTTGGACTCCCAATGTTCATCTCCCAGATTGTTGTATGTCTTTTAATTTCTAATTTTATTTCTTAATTGATTCCCTTGAATTCAACTGGGTTTCCCATTCTAATTAATATAATATAATGTTGGTTTTCTGTTTTTTTTTTGTTATTTTGCAGGCTGGGATAATATTGGGTCCTATGGTTTTCAAGGAACATCATCATTCATTAATAGCAATGTCAGATTCAAGTATTCATATTCTTGGAACTTTGGGATCCATGGGCTATATTTTCTATTTATTCTTGAGTGGGGTGAAGATGGATCTGAGCCTGACTCAGAAGGCTGGAAAAAAGGCCATATGCATCGGTTGCCTCACTGTTCTGGTGCCTGTGGCATTCTGTTTGATAACAGATGTTATACTTAGCCAAAACAGCGATTTGATCAAGAACAAGAATTTCTTCCTCGCTTTAACATACTCAGGGACTTCATTCCCCGTCATCCATGGCCTCCTGGACGAGTTGAAAATCCTGAATTCCGAACTTGGCAGGCTAGGACTCTCCGCAGCAATTGTAAGCGACGTCGTGTCAATACTTCTTATGACTATTGGGAGATGTTTGAGGAGCCTCCAAGTCAACGATCCAAAACCGGTGATTCGGGATATGGGATTTGCTATATTGTTTGTGCTCATCGTGTTTTTGGTGTTTCGACCCGTGATGAAACGGATGGTGAAACGCACGCCTCAGGATGGCAACATCAAAGGTGTCTTCATGTATGCTGTGATAATAGTGTTCTTGATATCGCCCGCGCTTGTAGGACTAGGCAACATGTTCGTTTCTATCGGACCATTTATTTTTGGTTTGGCTGTTCCTGTTGGACCTCCCTTGGGATCTGCCTTGGTCAACAAGTTGGATTCTCTTATTTCAGGCATGTTTTTGCCTATGTTTGTTTCAACATGTGCAATGAGGGTTGACTTCTATCATGTCCTCCTAAGTAATACTTCAAAGTATGCAAAACACCAAGCCATCGCTGCTCTTGTAACACTTGTCGTCAAATTTGGGGTCTCTTTGTTGCTACCCTTGTTATGCAAAATGCCCATCGCCGATTCTCTTGCACTTGCTTTTATTATGATTACCAAAGGGATTGTTGAGATGGGTGGATATGCCCTCTTGTTTGACCAAGGGGTATGCATATATGCTTATAAATTTATTTTTTTTTTTCTGAAAGGCAAATTTTATTAATAATCCAATATATGTATGCATGCAGGTTATATCTGAGGATATATTTGCAATCATGGCTATTTTCATCGTCGTTTTAGCAATCATTGTACCATTTCTTGTGAGACAACTGTATGATCCTTCAAGAAAATTCATGGGGTATGAAAAGAGGAACATCTTGAATTCCAAACTCAACGAAGATTTGCGAATTATTGGTTGCATTCACGTGCCAGGCAATGTCAATTCCTTAATCAACGTCTTGAATCTCTCCTGTCCGACTAAAGAAAGTGCCATTGCCGTTGATGTTCTTCACCTCGTTAGGCTCAGCGGCCAAGCCACACCCATTTTCATTGCTCATAAAAAGCACTCCAAAACCATCTCCAAGAAATCTTACTCGGAAAACGTCGTCCTTGCCTTTAACCAGTTCGAGCGAGAGCATTGGGAAGCTCTTTCAATCCATGTCTTCACCGCTGTCTCTCCACCAAACTTGATGTACGAAGATGTCTGCAATCTTGCCATGGACAGGCTCACATCCTTCGTCATACTCCCTTTCCACCGTAGATGGTGCATTGATGGAAGCGTTGAATCAGAAGACCAAGCCATAAGGAGCCTAAATTGTGACATCTTGGAAAGGGCACCTTGTTCGGTAGGGATCCTTGTGGAAGGCTTTCGCACCATACCATTAGGCTCATTAGCCAAGATTGCTGTCATCTTCTTGGGTGGCAAAGATGATAGGGAAGCGTTGGCCTTGGCGAAACGCATTTCCATAGATCAAAGGGTTCTCTTGACTATAATTCATCTCAAGCCTGCCAATAATTTAGGCAGCATCTTAGAAGACGATGACGAGAATAATAAAATGCTTGACGAAGAAATGTTGAGGATTATGAAGGAAAATGGGAATTTAAGATACATTGAGCAGCATGTACATGATGGTCCTGAAACTTCAGCGTTTCTGAAATCCATGGTGATTGATTACCAGCTTGTGATTGTGGGGAGGCGACATAAGGCGGAAGATCCCCGGACTTGTGGTTTGGAGGAATGGACTGAATTTCAAGAGATTGGGATTCTTGGAGACTTGCTTTCGACTGCAGATTTTGGTGGCCATTACTCTCTATTGATTGTGCAACAACAACAACTAAGGATTAACGCTTAAGCAATTATATCAATGAAAACTTGTCAATTTGGTTTTTATTTTATTTTATTTTTTTTTTCTAACAAGTTGTGAATGTATATTTCAAAAAGTTAGCATAGTGTGTTTTACCTCATTGTTAATCTTTTCAATCAATTTTAAAGAAACAAACAGCTGACTGGCTTTCTGATTTTTTCAAATGGGCAGAGGAATTTGTAGTCCACTAATAGGCTTAGAGATTCCATTTTCACAGATTTTCTATTTCTTTTACTTTCTTTTTAAATGCTTTTCCATTCTTTTTAATTGATCAAAGTAGGTAATCTTGAATAAAGGGAGAGGATATTGTCCACTTGTAGAGATCTCATCCTGGGATAAAAAAGGGCTAATATAAAAATTCATGAGAATAAAACTTTATACTTAGGTAATTGTTAAAAGAACGAAATTAAAGGAAGAGGATTATACGTATTGCAGTAAAGAATAACACTTTGTATAAATATAAAAGATGTTTAGGTGTTTGAATATATGGATATATATTTTTTGGTTTTTTTCTTTTCCTTTTTTGAGTTCAAACGGGATTAGCCATCTATTTATGAAGAAAGAGGATTACAAATATATGAGATGATAAATAACCCAATCTTTGAGCACCCACCCTACATTTAGGTTTAGAAATGCTATGAGCTAATATTACATTTGCCTCCCTTTTAACCAAATTGAAAATGATGAAATCAAATTGTGTTGAAAGAGCTAGAATATCATGCACCAAGGATGCTCCTTCCCAAAGCGAATCTGTGCCCTTCCTAATCTCCTCGGCAACCTGTAGCTTGCAATCCGATTCCATTATCAAATTGGCATGTCCTCGCTCCCATGTAGTCTCTAGGCCGAAGATAATGGTCATACTGTTAAGGATTCACATGTGAGGGAACATCTCATATCATGAAAAGATGGGTTAGAGTCAGGGGCGAAACCAGAAATTTTGTCTTGAGGGGCCAAGTGATATATACCTAAGTCAATATGGAAGTACATATATTTATATAGGCAATATTGGTGTTAAGGAATAAACCGCATGTGAAAAAATATATACTAGTATTATATATTATTTAATGCTTGGCGTCACTGGCTAACTCATTACCAACTCAATGATAAAAATATTAAAAAAAACAAGAAAATGGTTATAATAGGGGGTATAAGTTTGATATTTTAATTAACGGTCAAGTTTACACCTATTTCAAAATATATTACTCAGTTTAATTGTTCCTCACATACAAATCGTGATTAAAAGTGTCAAAAAATCTACAATTAATAATTAGTTAGCTATATTGATAATTGATAAAAAGAAGAGAAAAAAAGGATTTGCTAATTGATTTACTATAATTGGGATTGATTTATTAACTATTGGAAAGAAAAAAATCTTAGATAAAATACAATATTATGAATATAGTATATGAAACTTAAATACTATAAATAATAATTAATAATGTATGAAAAGGTATTATTTAAAAAAAAAACTTGAAGGATGTAGATACAAGAGACTTAATATGATATAAAATATTAAAATTAAGTTATACCTAAGGGTGCAAAATTAGAAAATTATGGGGGGCAAAGTGAAATTTAACCACTAGTTTTTGTTAAAATTAACACCAACTAATATAGCTCTCATGAAGGGAGGGGGCGCCATGGCCCCTGCTGCCCCCCTCTCCCTCCGCCACTGGTTAGAGTAGCATATATATACATAAAGAAGCCAAGAAACCATTAGTTTAGACTATTGGATTTGAATTGGTGTTCGACATGTATATGGACTGCTCAGTGGACCTTGCTGGAGCAGATAGGGCTCGGGGCTCTTCCAACACATACATTCAGCATGTAGCGCATTAGGGATCCTTCAAGGCTTCAACCTTATGCTTCCAAAGATCACATCTCTAGCAGCATTACGAAGAACTATACATCCCCAACGAAGCCAGCCCCAAATTAATTAACATTATTATTAGCATCATCACAATTTAGTTTCAATTAAGTACCTGGACTAGGCGGAACCCATTGATTCGAATGCACATGTTTCACAATCAAACGTTCCCCATTAACATTGTTCAACCCCTCTTCATAATCCTTTACCGTGGCCTCCACTTTTCACATCAATTGACTACTAGTAAAACATTTTCCACCATGCAAACATTTTTCTAATGCGTATATCAATGCTATTGCGTTATTTAATTTTTTATATGTAGCATTTCATATAAATAAACATTAAATATTAATCTGGAATTGAGTTGCGTTGAACTTTAGAGGGAGGGATCGAATCCCTTTAAGCTTGTTTAAACCATCTAAAAGCCTCGAATTTAAAACTTTTGTTTAACGGGTATCAAATTCCTTAATATAAATATGTACCCCACTTAACTTCTATATGTACTCTAATTGATTTATGTACCCCACTAAACTTGTCTATATGTACTCTAATTGATTTTATTTTATTTTATCGGCTAAGCAATCAGCTAATTGCATAAATTGGTCCCTAACATGTGCCAAAATGCTAAAATAATGGTCGGGCCTTTTAATTTGCTTAATTAAGTACCTAATGTTTTAAAATCAACTCAAAGCAGTCTCTTTAGTCAATTTAACTCCCTAACGTTTTATGGTTTATCTAGGATTGAGTATCGGTCGGGCGGTTCGGTTTCGGTTTTCGGATTCTTAATTCCGATTAAAAGCCGACGACAATTTGTTATAACCGTTAATCGACCATTTAGGGATTAAAACTGCCTTTACGGTTTAGGCGGTTAAACGGTTTAAACCGTCTATGCGGTTTTGAACTATTTTGTATGATATTATATAATAATAATAATAATAATAATAATAATAATAATAATAATATAACTGTTTAAATGACAAAACATTAAGCCAGGCGCCAGCCATTACATACATATAACCTCAACTTAGAGAGCAACTGAGCAAATTAGCAAAAGACTTGTGAACATTGAACAAAAAGAATTTGTAGCAACTAATCAACTATCAAAGTCCAAAGCAGCAGCCACCTTTGTATTACTTACAGTTAGCTAGCCTACTAGCTCCATGAACAAAAAGATGAGCTATACATGCTAATAACAAAAAGATGAGCATTACACCAGCCACCAGCATTGAGCTTGAGCCTTTTCCCTAAGCAGCAAGTCAGCACATCAACACACCAACAAAACAAACAATAAACAGTATAAACTATAAAGTCAATAACAGAGTGACTGAGTGAGTATAAATGTTGCAATTGCAACAGAATTACAGAAAGTCAGAAATGTAGAAAAAAGGTAAAAAAGCTTAAGTTATTACCATGATTCCAATTTCCATGAAGTTCAACTTATAGAGGCTAGAGCCATCTCCAATCAGTTGTCAATATTTGCATCCAGAGCTATATCTTTCAAATCTAAGCAAACACAAAAGAGGTTTGAAGTTAGGACCACATTAAGTATTTAATTCAGATTTAAATACAAATATGAAAACACATTACCTAGAGCCAATTTGTCCAGTTTTGCCTGCTCATCAGTGTGTTCTGCAGGGTCAAACTCAAAGGCTTGTTTTAACCAATCTTGACCACAAACCAATGCTTGGACATGCATAGGAATCAAACTGCTTCTAAAGGGGTCAAGCACTCTACCATCAGTGCAAAAAGTAGACTCTGAGGCCACTGTTGACATAGGGACAGACAATATATCTTTGGCAAGGGAAGAAAGAATGGGGAACCTTGGTGAATTAACTTTCCACCACAATAGAACATCAAAATCAACCTCAGAAACTTTTTCAGGTTCCTCTGCAAGATATATGTCCAATTCTGATTTTTTGGAAGAGAAGACCAGAATTCTTTTGATGCTGCATAAAGAAGTCCATTGCATTAAAGCCAATTTCAGGACCTTCACCCATAAATTCATCACTGCCACTTGACCTTTGAGCACTGCCGGAGGATTCAGACACTGAAGATGGGGTCAAAGCTTTGCAATATTCTTCAAACACCTCCTTCAAAGCTTCATTGACCAATGCCAACATAGATGTTGCCTTCTCATTATCATACATATTTTGAATGCAAAAGCTTACAAAACATAGCTTCTTCCTCGGATCTAGCACTGCAGCAACATAGCATAGCAAGTTGACCTTGTCAGCTTGACCCCAATACTTCTCATACTTGGCCTTCATCTTCACAGCCATCGAACCCAACCCTTGGGTGGTGCTGTTTTGGAGTTGCTCCAAGGCCTTACAAACTGAAAAAATCCAATCTAGCAGATTGCTAGCAGTGACCTTACTTGAAGAAACATTCAAGGTCAGCTGTTGGAAAACCTTCAAAAAAATAGTTAAATGTTTCTATTCCTTCAGACTTAGCACATTCATAGAATTTTGCTAATCTAGCATTTGAAGCTCTAACATACTTAATAGATTCACTAATTTTGGACACAGAAGGGTTACATTCTTTCAAGCCATCACAAACTATCAAATTCAATATATGTGCCACACATCGCATATGCATAAATTTACCAGCACACAAAGCAGTTCTTTTATCAACAAACAAATTTTTTAAATGTTTAACCAAGACATCATTTGGGGCTGCATTATCAACAGCTATGGACATGACTTTATCAATTCCCTAATCTTTCAAACATTTTTCCATTGTTTTCCCTAAGCCCTCACCGGTATGACTAGTTATAGGATAAAAACTAATTATCATTTTATGCAGCCTCCATTATTCATCAATAAAGTGTGCAGTGACACATATAACTGTATTTTTGGACAGAAGTCCAAGTATCAGTAGTTAGTGATACCCTACAATTAGCTGTCTTAATGTGATGCTTCAACTCTTTCTTAGCATTGTTATAAAGGGTATAACAATCTCTAGCAACTGTAAACCTAGATGGAACAGTGAACTTAGGACAAACAAGGGCCATTAATTCCTTAAAACCCTTCCTATCCACAAACCGAAAAGCATGTTCATCGAGCATGCTCATCTTGGCAACACATCTCCTAACAGCCTCTACATCCAACTTCCATGTGCCTACCATTCCTTGTCCTTCCTGATTTCTTAGCATGATTTTAGTTTGTTTGGCATCCCTTTCTTTAGCTTCAATAACTAAAGGATTTTTAGGACATGACATTACATGATTCCTAAGTGAACTAATCCCATTTTTTTAAGAGTGGACTTTAAACACTTTAGGACAGTAATTACATCTAGCCATAGGATAACCAGTAGGATCATCATATTTGGATGCATGGTCCCAAACATTTGAAGTTAATGCCCTCTTCTTAGATAGATTTTCAGTTTCATTAACAACCACAGATTTAGAGGGGTTTGATGATGTACCTTGTCCAGCAGATTGAGCAGTGGCTTGGTGTTGTTGACTCACTTGAGTGGAAAAATTGACTTGAGTCAAAATAGCAGCTTCTTCACTTGACTCAGATTCTACATCCACTTGGATGTCTATTGGACTGCTAGGATGATTCATCTCTGACTTCTACAATAAAAACAGTAACACAACCACACAGGCTTATTAGAATATATACCTTTAGCTAAGCAAATAATTATAAAACAAAACATGTCCTGATCATGCATGGATGAAGAAATTATGGAATTAAAACTTAAAAGTGATCATAAAAGCAAATTACTCTTAAATTAGCCACTTGAATAGCCCATATCAATCATAATCATTATGGTCAAAGTATAACAAAGTTAAATGTTTGGCTTTGGCAAGACAGTAATTTAGATTAGATACCATTACCAAAAGAAAAGGTGAACTACTTTGTGATCAACTGTTACAAAAACTACCCATAAATTCAACTATAAAAAGAAACCATGCGAATTTTATTTTAGATATATAGAAAGCACTAAGCAGTAAACTGCAATGAAATTGGAAATCAATTATACCACGTGTATGAATGTACTTTCAAACTGTCTCTAAATTTTGCAGTACAATAAGGTTATTATTTCACCATGAGACCAGACACATTGCACCAGAATCATAGACATTTCAAATTTTCCCAATCAATGCCCTGGATTTTTGCAGATTCTTTCAAGATGCAGTAATGTTAATTAAGCAATTAAGAGACAAAAAATGGAGAATTAAGATGAACATAATATATGTACTATTCTCCGATACATAGATCAAAATCAGCAAATAACAAATTAAAATACCCATAAATTCGATAATACATTACATACCTTTTAGGCTTTTACTTGATGTTCTTCAACCCGAGTTCCCTAAAATTAAAAACTCAAACCCAATTAAACTAAAATACCCACAAAAACGAGCAACCGAATGTTCTTGAAATTATAATTTTCAATTTCCCTGAAAGTGTTCGATTCAATCCATGAAGAGAAATAACGAGATTTCCCTTCAATTCGTGAACCGAAGCACTTAGAGAGGGAATTAAAAACCAAAAAATCGAACACTTGGTTGAATTTTGGGGGAATTTCAGAATATTGGTATTAGGGTTTCAATTGGGGAAAACAAAAAATCTTAATCGATAATGATTTTTAGCCTCTAAAAATTTGGGATTCAGATAAGGGATTGGATTTAATAAAGAATCGAACAATTTTAAGCAAAATCTATGGTTGAAAGTTGAAATCGGAAAAAATAGAAGAAAACGGAAGAAGAGAGAAGAAGAAGAAGAAGAGAACTGTCGAGAAAGAAGAGAGAGAAGAAGAAGTTATTTATATTTTCAGATTTTTAATTTTATAAATTAAAATATATATTATATATTTATTATTATTTATATATATATATATATAATTTATATATATTATTAAACTAAACGGTCGGTTACGGTTTAGAGAAAACCAAAACCGACCCCCGACCGTTTAATGTTTAAACGTTTGGCGGTCTAACCCGTCAAACTGCCTAAACCGCCAAATCACCGAACCGGAAATCAGAGCAGGCGGTTTCGGGCGGTTCGGGAGGTTTGGACCGCCAACTACTCAGCCCTAGGTTTATCAATCTAATGTTTTAGAGTAAATTGACGGCAGAGACTAATTTGAACCAATTTTGCAATGATGGAGACTTAATTAACCAAATTAGAAGGTTATGTCCTTATATAAACATTTTCACAATATTAGGGACCAATTTGAATAGTTAGGCTGCATTTAGTAGAGCGGTGCGATTGACACTGTTTAGCAACTATACAGATGAGATTACACTGTACAGATTATATTAGGTACTATACAAATGAGATTATTAGAGCAGCAATTGAAACTGAGTTTACACTTAAACTTCGCTTGGACCCAAAACGGTGATGAAACGGTTAAACGGTGGTGAAACGGTGTACTAAACACACCTTAGCCATTTGAAAACATGTTGAAAATCTTTGGCGCCAAAGCCGCGAGCTTCACAAAATTTAATCAAATTACCCGTGATACCCTCATGCCGCTTTATTATTTATCTTCCTGAACACAGTTCAGAATGAACTCGAAAAAGAAGAACAAAAAAAAAAAAAGCTTTTGGAAACAATGGCGCCAAGAAAAAGCTCTTCGTCTCCCTCTCCTATTCCAATCGGTAAGATCACTCCATTATTTTGAAAACTCTTTTTGAAAGCCCTAATTCTATCATTTTATTTTGAAAAATTTTCTTTATTTTCCATTTTTACAGGTAATTGCGAGGTTTGGATTGAAGCGAACAAGTATAGTTGCAACTCAGATCCAAATAGCCTCCAAATCTCTATCTCCAGAAACACAAAAGTTAAAATCGCAGGTACTTTATTTAATAGAATCAATTTATGGTTGTTTTTCTTGTTTTTGTTCGAACTAACTTGAATTTGTATAAATAGAAAATAGGAAAAGAAAAACTACTCCATTTACTGATTTCTAAGGCCTGTTTGCTTGGTGCGCTGGAAAATGAAACGAAAAAAATTTATAATTAAAAAGAAAAATAAAATATTTGATCTTTCAAATAGACCTTGTTTGGTTATTGATTTTTCGTTCTTATATATATATATACACATAAAAAAGCAAATTATAAAAAGGAAGTTCTAATTATCTGAAGTCTGAAATTGGATTTTTTTAATATAAACAGTAAAATATAGTATAAATTTTCAAATATAATTCTTAAAAATAGTTTCTTTCCAAAGGTACTTCCGCATCTTCATTTTTTTCCAATTTTTTTGTAATGGAAATTGGGGACACGTACGTAACAAAAGTAACAAGCAATAAACAGTAAATTGATTCCAAAAAAAAAACAGTAAATTGATTATTTGGATGCAAATTTGAATGAAAGCTTGGAAAAACTTTGAATATTTTTACTATTCTTTGTATTAATTTGATTGTTGTTTGCTTAGCCGTTATCATATTTTGAGTTTGTAAGCTTTCTTGTTATGTGTGCTATTGTTGTAGTGAGGGAAGAGATGAATGCAAAGTCTGTTAATGAACTTTTGCCCTCAAAATCTGAAGAAAAAGGTTAGATGACTTTTCACTGAGGTTTCCCTTTTAGTTCTTGTATGATAAGTGTTGTTGATAATTGTTACCTTGGAACTGGTATTTTATGAAATTAGATTTGATGCCTTATTTTGCATGTAAACTTCTATGCTTATTTAGGTGAGGAAGGTAGATGTTCTGAAGTCAAAAATCAGTATGTGTTTGTGCTTGTTAATCCCAAAGATGTTGATGGTACTACAAAGTCATATCTTCAGGTATGTATATTTATTCTAGATCTCTCTTCGTGTGTGTGTCATTCTGTTTTTTTTTTTTTTAAAGAATTAAATTCTCCTCTTACCATCTGGATTGAAGATTTTCACAATAAGAGGTTGTCTATGTTTTTTAATTGAGTAGTCCTGATCCTCCTCTTGGTTTTTTATGTATAATGCTATATTAAATCTATTAACTTTTCATCAACATAATGGTTTTGCAGGAAGTGCTGAAGTTATACAATGGGGAACTACCGGCAATGAATTATGCTGCAAATACGGGAAAGCAATCTATGTTTCTTGATAGATGTGTGTCAAATGGGTATCATACAATTCATTTTTCCATTTCCTTTTCAATTGTATTTCTTTTACTCAGCACAAAAAGTTTTTGGATGACCTAAATGATTATCATTAGTTCTTCAGAATGTAAATTGCCTATTGTCAAAAAGGCATCATTGTGGCAATGACTTGAGACTCAGAGAAGCTTTTAATTGAATATATATCTTTTGCTGCAGGAAATATTGTACTTTGCTTCTGAAGTATAATTCTATTGAAGGTTTTGAGGAGGTAGCCTACTGCATTCTTTGATCTCTTTGTTTATTCAATTATAAATGCTTACCTGGTTATGACCTTATTTATTACCTCCATAGTTTTTCATATACCAGGAAAATTTCATAATTTACTATATGTTCCTTTTTACCATGTGGTAAACAAATCTGAAAGGTGGTGCATGTTTCTAGGGATATAGCTATATATATGGTCTAATTTCATGATCTCTTAGTATTTTCCACGGGCCATGCAATTTTATTCCCAAGTCCAAGAACACAAGTAATCTACTGTGAAGGATATTAATGTTTATACCAACTTTATTGCTGGTTGCGTTATTTTTGTAAGTCATGCACCAGCAAATATATATGATTATGTCATTTTCTTAGTATCTTTCCATTGTTCCTCGTGCAGGTTATAGCCGCAATCACTTATCAAATCATCCCTGCTGATACACATTTTGCTGAGATCCCGCTTGCTGCTGTTAATTCGATCTATCAGCATAAGGTTCATTGTGTCCTTAGACATTTTCCACACATTAGCTGTTGGTCAAAATTAAGCTCAGGACAATTTAGGAATGGGCTTCTATTGCATCTAACAATACTGAAGATTGACTATTTCAAATTCTCATAAAGTAATTCCTTCATATACTCCAATAATCATTTCTATTTTGGAAAAAGCAAAGCAACTTATCAAACGTGAAAAAAAATAAAATTAGTGGGTCTATAAAAACTGCAAATATAGTTTTATATGGATAAACTTCTTTCTAGAGAAGATTTGACCAAAATTTTGTAGTATAAAATACTGCTCATTCACATTAAATTTGATGTAATTTTATCAATCTTATTGACTGTCTTGTACTGTTGCATGCTAGTTTGGGTGTTTCATGTTCAAGATTAACTGGCCTATGTCAATAACTTCAGGGTTTTGGTCGCATATTATATATGGAATTGAAGAAGAGACTTCAGAGTGTTGGTATTCGCACAATATTATGTTGGGGTGACAAGGAATCTGAAGGTTTTTGGCTTAAGCAGGTAATTCATTGATGGAACATATTATAAGTGGCTGACCTCTTCTATGTCATTCTGCATCCCCACATTAATGAGAAAATGTTTTGCAAAGAATGTCTTGTTTCTTTTAGTCAGTTTACATGTGCACAGAGCCCTATAGATCATGTTAAAGGTTTTCTTTCCTTTATTTCCTTAATATGCATAATAATATCTTAATATAATTTATAGATGTTAGTCATTTGTGCTGAAGAAGCTTAGTATTACTCTTTTTGATGTTTAACTTTTTTGAAAGCTAAATTGCAGGGCTTTGTATCAATAGCAGAAGTAGACAAAAGGGGTAGAGCTCGTAGGTTTCCTATTAAGGCTGATATACGTAAAGCATTATGCTTTCCTGGTGGTTCAACTCTTATGGTTTCTCATCTTAGTAAAGATGCTTTAGCTACAGGAGAATATCTAGGCTTCTCTTTTCCACTAAAGCTTTGTGAGAACGCTCAATCCTCAGCTACTGATAAATCTTTAGGTCCAAAGGGAGCAAATGTTGCCGCCAAGCAGGGTTCTTCTTCCTCACAAGGTGCAAAAAGGAAGGTTTGGGAAGCCTCTCTGTCCTCTTTGAAGACAAAAAAAGTGAAGGGAACTCATCAATTCAACAGTCATAATAATGGCTGTCAGTTAGATTCTAACTGGCATATAATCCCAGACAGTGACAGAAATGGTTCCCGGTTTGATGGGTGCTCCATTTCAACAGATAAATCATTTTTGGAAGCTACTACTGGAGTTTCTTTTAGTAATAATTGCATAGGAAATGAAGCTCAAGAAGCTAGGCCTCCAATGACACCAGAAGCACTAGCCACCACAGAACTTCAATCAAATACCAAATGCTTTAGAATCATGTTGATGAACATTGCTGATGATACAAAGAAAAAGCATCTTACTAAGGTATGTACTCTTCATTTGTTTTGCTTGATGTGATAAATGTAGGTATGCATGCAACAGAATGAGCCCTTTCCCACTATTTAGGGGCAGACAATATATGGGTCATATTGTCCAAAAGGCAAGTATCAGTTAACCATTTTTAATCACCCTTTTGACGTAATTTCATCCTATTACTCATCAACAGTGTTTTTGCGATGAACAACAGTTATAAGTCTATCCTTCTAGGATGCTTCTTTTCTATGTTTAGAAACTTGCTCAAGACCAGTTGATGTCTAGCTGCTGAAGCAGCAAGCAGGGAGAAGACTTCCTAAACCAATATAATCTTTAGCTTCTCCAATCAGAAAGATGTTGTGCTTAGAATTCTCTTCAATCAAATGCATAGGTTGTCAAGCATATTCTTAATATGCTGCAAAATAGGAGTCACTTAGCTGAAACTGTGAAGCTTATACACACCAGTTTTTTGAGGTTTGAAAGAATTATCACAGATTTTAATTAGATTGTAGGGGGATGTATGGAAACAATTGTTTGAATAAGTTTTCATACCCTGCCAGTTATGGTTGATTAACCCCTTTCTTCTTACTTAACATTATTATTTAGGCATTTTGCCTTTATAGATGTTAATATTGAAGTGTATTGACTCAGTTATGTGTTTGGCATTTTTTTTTTTTTTTGGGCACAAAGTTATGTGTTTGGCTTAGTTACCACTTTTCCTCTTTTTGTTTGCTGATATAGAAGTTCTCGCTTCAATTTCTTTAATCCCCCTAGAATTTCTGGCTACTTTACTTATGCATTTGCCTTCTTTATTTTTTTGATATAGGTAATTGAAAACCTTGGTGGTACCCCTACCTCCGATGGAAGCATAAGCACACATATTGTAACGGGAAAAGTGAGAAAAACACTGAATTTCTGCACTGCACTCTGTTCAGGGTTAGTCTTAGTTGGATAGGCAAAGTGAAAGATGTTGAATTACATTTTGCTTTACTTTGATGGATAATGTGAATGCATCATGTTAATATGCCCCTGTTTTTGCAAGCGTGGTTAATGTCATAAGAGTAGCTAATAGATTGATCTGCATGCCATAGAGCCTAGAGTACCATAGTTTATAGGCATTGCAGAAAGCATTGTTATTTCCGGAAGATGGCAGTTTGAAAATTTTATGATATATAAGTTGGTTTCTTCCTCATAGCTTGTCATTGTGAGACTCCTTGCTTTGAATCCTGCATGCTTAACATGGATTTCTCTGCTTGCAACCTACACACAAAATGTATCTGATGTGTTATAGATCAACTCATTGGAAACTTCACCTAATGCAGGGCTTGGATAGTTTCATCAAATTGGTTAAAAGAAAGCTTCAGGGAAGGAAAATTTGTGGGTGAGTTGAAAAGAATATATAAATTTTGAATCCTTACTACCTAATCAAGTGCTTTTAAAATCTATTAACTTTCACTCTTACCCTACAGATGAATTGGCTTATATATTACATGATGAAGATTATGAGTTGAAGTACAGAACTGAGCTGAAAAATTCTGTTTTAAGAGCAAAAGCCAGGCTTGGAGCTCTGCTTAAAGGATATAACTTATGCATAGCAGCTCATGTTCAACCGCCTATCACAACTCTGTCCTCCATCATCAAGTCTGCCGGTGGAAATGTAAGCTTTAGACATCTTCTTCTGCTTTAAGTATGTTTATGACCTTAATATCGATTTCTTTGTTCATCTAGTATAAGGACATAAAAAATCTTGCATATCAAAGTAAAATGTAGATATTTAAGCTGATTAGAGAACATAATGTTTATGATTTGTCTTTGTTCCTCCTAATCAACTTTATCTATTATGTTTTACTTGTCATACGGATGTAGATTATTCGCGGAGTGGACAGAGTAAATGAAACATCGAAAACAATCTTCATTGCGTGTGAAGATGACATGGAGGAGGCGTTATCTGCGGTAAAGAAAGGAGTATGGACTTTCAGTAGTGATTGGTTGATGAATTGTGTCATGAGACAAGAGCTAGACTTGGGGGCTCCCCAATTTGCAGTCTCCTTGTAAGGAGACTTTTAACACCGTAAATACTAAATAGGAAAGGTAAATTAATACTGGCAGTTCTGTTTTCCCATCCCTAAATTGACTACCCTTTTTTCTTTTAAACAATTGGATGGTATTACTTTTAGTTCTCCACTAATGCAAAAGGTATTTTATAGCCTTTGTAACTGCCACGACACTGGAATGTAAAAATATCTTTGAAAGAATTTAGGTGAATCATATTTTGCTTGTACTGTTGTACATGTAAAAAGAACTGTAGCATACATGTGATCCACATTATGACTACTACCCTTTTTACCTCATTCCTTTTTCTTCACTTCCCCTTACTCATATTAATTAAAACATAATGCTAGCCTGTTAGGATTTAGTATAAATAAGAAGTTAAAACCCTCCCATTCTCTTCATGATATAACTTGACTACAGTCATGAAAGAAAATTCAAGTACTTTCTCATCCATTAGAATTTAGAAAGAAGGAAAATTATTCAATAAGATAAAAGGAAAATTATCCATTAGAAAGTGACTAGTCAATAAGATGCAAGCTAACCTACTACTTCGAAAACCAACCAATTGCGTCACAAAAGATAAAAGGAAGTTAACCATCACTTCGACCAAAAAAAGGAAATAGAGAATTTACCCTTTTTTTTGGTAAAATGTTAAGGAGCACGATCAGTTATCCCTCCAAGACCAGGGCAAGCCGCAACCCATTCGGACCTATTTTACGGTGGATTTTTCGGGTTTACAAATGGTCTACCAGTATGTGGAAATTTAAACCCGTGTGCTTCCCACCACAAGTTTGGTGAACAATTACTTTTACCAGAGAACAACAAATTAATGAGTTTATATATGTGTGCTTAAGTCTTGCAAACTTTTATATGCATCGATCCTCATTCTCATGGTGCTACACCTCAAAAGAAATGAAGTTTCCCAAGTCCTCAATGCTTCAAATCCTTTTACTTGTTCTGATCTTCTCATTGTCTAAGGCAACTTCAGCTTACTCTCCTCAACCTTTCCTCCATTGCCTTTCTCTTCATTCAGCAAACTCTGCTTCAAATATTTCTAACTTGGTCTACACCCAAAATAACTCCTCTTATGCATCAATTTTGAATCTTTCTATCCAAAATCAAAGGTTCACCACTTCAGCCACCCCAAAACCCTTTCTCATCGTAACACCACAGCAAATATCCCATATTCAAGCGACCATTTCTTGTTCAAAACAATATGGGCTCCAAATTAGAATCCGAAGTGGTGGTCATGACTTTGAGGGTCTTTCTTACATTTCTGATCAACTCCCATTTCTCATCCTTGATTTGCTAAACTTTCGATCGGTTGATGTTAACGTGAAAAACAAAGTTGCATATGTTGAATCCGGTGCAACTATAGGTGAATTATACTACAGAATTGCAGAGAAAAGCAAAACTCTTGCCTTCCCAGCTGGTATTTGTCCTACTGTGGGTGTTGGGGGCCATTTTAGTGGTGGAGGTTATGGCGTTTTGATGAGGAAATATGGACTTGCTGCTGATCATGTGGTTGATGCTCACTTAATTGACGTTAATGGAAGACTTCTCGATCGAAAATCCATGGGAGAAGATTTATTTTGGGCCATTCGAGGAGGCGGAGGAAATGCCTTTGGAGTTGTTCTTGCTTGGAAAGTGACGTTAGTCTCTGTGCCACCAATTGTTACCGCTTTCACAGTCAACAAGAAATTGGAACAAAATTTGACCAAAATTCTTCACCAGTGGCAATACATTGCACACAAGCTTCCTCAAGATATTTCAATCGCGGATGCCATGATTTCAAAGGTGAATTCCAGTGAAGAAAGTAATTATAAGCAAACAATTCAAGCTTCTTTCAAAGCCTTGTATCTTGGTGGGGTTGATAAGTTGATCCCATTGATGCAACAAAAGTTTCCTCAACTTGGAGTAGTAAAAGGAGATTGCACCCAAATGAGTTGGGTTGAGTCTGTTCTTTACTTTGGTGGAGTTTATGGGGCACCATTGGATCATTTGCTTGATAGAAGTACTACTCTTTCAAAATCAATCTTCAAAGCAAAATCTGATTACATGAAGGAGCCCATTCCCAAAACCGGATTTGAAGGGCTATATTTAAAGTTGCTTGAGAAAGAAGCAGCAATGGCTTTTACGATGATGGTAGCTTTCGGAGCGAAAATGGATGAAATCCCAGAGACTCAACTTCCTTACCCACATAGAGCTGGCAACTTGTTCCAAGCTGAATACCTTGTGGCATGGTCAAAAGAAGAAAATGCACAAGCTCAAAAGTATATAAGTTGGATTAGGGGAGTTTATGAATACATGGCTACTTATGCTTCACAATCTCCACGAGAAGCATATATTAATTACAGGGATCTAGATATTGGAATGAATAACATGGACTACACAAGTTATGAAGAATCTAGCAATTGGGGTCGTAAATATTTCAAGAATAACTTCGATAGATTGGTTCATGTAAAGACCAAGGTTGATCCTAAGAATTTCTTCAAGAATGAACAAAGCGTCCCTCCTTATCCTGTTCATCTTTGAGGAAGATGAATAAAGGTCACTAGTGTTAAAAGCTTTGAGGTCTTTGTTACTATATGATCAGTCATGATGTATATGATTCATGTCAGTCAAATAAATTATAACCTTATCTTTCCTTTTGTTTAATTTGCAACAAACTTGGTGTAATTTTTGTTCATAACAATTTGTGGCTTCTAATTATGACACTAAAAACACAGCCTATGACCCAATGGGTTGTGTAAGCAAAAAGTTACTATATATTTAGGCTTACAGGTTTTGGATGGTTGAAGCAAAGCTAATTAAGCTTTCCCCACAAACCTAACCATAATGAAATTTCCAAAAGTGAGTAGTTTTTGGTTAAATCTCAAAGAGAAGCTTGGATGGCAGGGGATATCTTACTCTTGTGCTGCAATTATTTTCCCTGTCACATTGCAAATGTAGGATGAGAACAGCTGATGAACAACTTAGATCCCTTTCCTTGTGTCCTTTTTCAAAGATCAAAGGAAAAGGATTCAAGCTATATATTACTCCCTCTGTCCCTAATTATAAGTCTCTTTTTGGTCAACCAACATCAAACTTTGACCAATGATTTATAAAAAAAAATATAAAATTTAATTTTAAAAAAATATGTGTTGAAAAGTTTATAATTCAAAGTTTATAAATGTTATTTTTTTAAATTATATTAATTTATATATTTTTTATAAACATTAGTCAAAGTTTGGCTTGGTTGACCAAAAAGGGACTTATAATTAGGGACAGAGGGAGTACAAGTTGAGCCCACCATTTTGATGAAAGATTTGCCAAGCAAAGCCACCTCTTTAGAAATGTGCCTTATCTCAGTAAAAAACACATTACTTGCTTGATGGACAATATCAATAGCTCTAACTTTGGCTTGTCTCTTATGTAACAGAAAGATTTGTGAAAATATCATTGGCCTATTATCGATGTCATACTTGTCTTTATTTAGACTCATCTCTCTAAGCTTTTTAAAACTCGACAAAAATGAAGCTATTACCCAATATATAACATACAAGTCTATTGTTACTAGCTGCTTCATTGGTTATTTACTTGCATTTTTGTTAGTAGGAATTTCTCTTTTTGTTTTTTTCTTTTGGTGATAAAAATTTATATATATATATATATATATATATGAACATGGGTAAATTGACCATTAAAATGAAAACTTAGGATATTGATCCTACAAAAAAAAAAAAAGAAGATTCCACATAATTATCCCAAAAACAACCATTATTTATGGCTAGTTCAAATTAATTTGTTTAAGCTGAAAATATTTGTTGATACTACACAGGTGAGAGATAATATAATTTTTTTTTAAAAGGGAGATCCTCATTCGCTTATAACGTACTAAAAAATACTAGTATTTATCAAGTTAAGCAAACAATTTAAAAATAACATATTAAAAGTCTAATAAAAAAGATTAAGATAAAACTTAATTATATGTTCCTTCAGATGAAATTGTTAGCAAGTTCATTCCCCAAACTACAGAATTAACACACAATGCAACAAAACTCCCAATCACCTTCTGGACAAAACAGAGAATAAAGAAAACAAAAATGAAAACTAAAAGCCTGCACTATATTAGTATTTCAGTTGATAGCACCATGGAATCCAGCTTCCTGAAGAATTTCATCACTCTGCCCTTAAACATCATTTGTAAAGAATGCTATAAAAGAAGTTTTATAGGTTCCAACTCAGGTGTAGTTTCATTCCGTTGCATCATAGTCATCTAGCTTTTCGTTGTATTGCAGCACCTTCCTCCGTATCTTTGATGTGTCTACCCAGGTAATGAAGTCTTCCATGTTCCTTGTTACAAGGAATGCTGGATCTGTTACTGTCTCTGGACCCACTCGAATATGGCCCTGCTCAATATATGTGACTGCTTCTTTTAAGTGCTCAGCAAACTTTAGCTGCACCAAGACAGTTGAAAGCCTACGTCTGCAACCAATAACACAAAGATTAAACTCTATGCAAGAGGAGTTACATATCAGGTACTTCCATTTATTGCCCTATTCAGGCAAAAAGAACCTCAACTTTAATTATTCAACATTTGGAGCATTTGCTTACCTACAAAACGATGATACTGATAAACGCTCACATACACCCAAGCTTTTCTTGCTTGAAGTCACACCCATATTGTATCTGCCAGTAGTAAGAAAACGTCAGATGACTCTAGTCTTTTGTTTACAATTTAAAATGTGTACATCTAAAGAAAACTTCAAAAATCAAATATTTTGATATCCCATTTCTTGATTTCTTTCATCGAATGATCCCATGACAAACATGTATATCAAAACTCAAGTAGTAACATCCACCAGTAAACCATATCAGCATTCAGATAATAATATTAGAGAGCAATAAGATCTGTTGTATGACTCCAGTAACTTTTTTCCCTTTGCATAACCATACTCAAAAAGGCAGGTATCATAGATAGAGAGCCACCTTTTGGGCAGTATTAGGATTTTACCTACATCTACCACTTATTTCAACCATCCTAATAAAAAATGTATGCAGCAAATGGAAAACATTGACAAGCAGTTATAGAGGTGGACAATGGGCAGGTTCACATTAGGTCCGTTTGGATTCAGATTCCGGTAGGTTTATGCAATTTGATTCATAAATGAAGTAATTCAATTAATTGTTTGTTTACAAAATAATCACTTAATAATTAATACTCCCTCCGTCCCATTTCTTTTGTCCACCACAAAAATGCACAAAATTTAAGAAAATTAGTGGGAAAGATTGTGATTTTCAATTTTGACCTTTACTTTATTGGTTTTTTGAATTTTATGCAATGATGATAGATGAAAAATGGAGGGTAAATTTGAGAATTTAAGTAGATTTATTATCTATTTTTGGTAAGGGACAAATAAATTGGGACTTCCCAATTATGGTTTATGGATTCACTTTCAATTTTCTTCTCTTCATTCCTAATTGGTTGTGGGCTAAGGACAGGCGGGATTCAGTTTCATTTTGCCACCTCTAAACACTACCTCAAACTAACCCTATTCCACATGTTCTTTTGTGTAATTCCAACATCTCAGCAACATGAAATATTCTTTGAAAACATCTCAAATATAAATCTATACTAACTACTAGTCTACCATTCGACTTGCATTTGCATATTTGCATATAACATAGTTCCTACCCTTGCTTGTGATATTCTTGAAGACAAAATTTTAATGCCATGCTTTCCTACATTCTGTCTTCTGATAAATAGCCTTACTCCTTAGCCCTCATGGCACATGCAGCTTACAATTGTAATGGGCAGGGGAACAGATGCTGCCAACTTGCTCTGGTTCTCACTATGGATATATGATTTATCCAGAATTACATTTATAAATCAATTGTTCAAAGGAATATTGAAGGGAATAGAAAACAAGAAATTCATTCTGAATTGCAGAATGGTGGAAAAAGCAAATTCTTTTTTCCTTTGGTAAGACTTTTGAGAGTTTAGATTGGATCATCCTGCTTTGTGTAGATGACCAAGAAGAAAAACCTGCTTTGGGTACAATAAAAAACGCCATCCACTCCCTAGTATAAATGGGCTAAATCGAAGTCATTTTCTCATATGCCTGCAGACATTCACATGTAGAACTTGTAAACAACTTGGATGTCCTAAAACTAATCCCTAGCTGCTCCATCAATCCTATGTAAATGCTACTACTTGTTTCTCCTTAGCCACACCTCTACTTTTCATTTGTTTTGCTTTCGGCTTATAAGCCAAATACTAATCAAGGTAATTAAGCTCATGGAAGCAGAGAAAAATGCAAGCAAGCAGCATGTATCTGTGCCAGAAGTCCCTCCAAGTGTAGCAGCATGACAATTTTATCACCAGGATCAACCTCTCCCTTGAAGATTTATATCATGGAGGAGCATCTATTGCAGTTCCATGAATTGGGAGCCTCAGCCTGGCACTCCTAAAGTCAAGTCTTGTAAAATCTCTAGTCTCCCTCCTCTAACATCCCCACCTTCCTACTTTTATTCCACCCCAAAAAGACACATCAAAAACGACTCGAAGCCTAAGCTACCTTTATTCTACCAATGGCAATGGCAAAAACAACCCGCAAAACTAGCTTAAACCTGAACTTATATCCATTTCAATCAAACTTTAGCAATAAAGAAAAAACTCACAGCTTCTCTAAAAGCGAATCAGTCATCTCGATTCGGAAAGGGTCTCGGGGGTCCATCTGCTTCAATATATTCACCTGCTTCTGCACCATGCGGCACAAACTCGAATACCTGTTTTCATTTTCAACCAACCAAACCACAAATTAACAAAATTAAGCGAAAAAGAATGATACCCAAGAGTTAAAAAGAATCCAATTTAAGGGAAAAAAGAGATAGAAGTTGAGAAATTGATTAATAACTTACTTCTTGTAATCATCTCGACCAGTGACATGAAAACGCTGCATAACAAGATTCTCTCTGTGGCCACCTTCTCTTTTCCATTCCAAAAAGTTAACTTTCTTCAACAGCTTCTTCTCATGAAATTTGAGCTTCCTCATCCTTCTTCTCTTTGTTTACAAAACTGGAAAACTTAAACAGGGTAAAACGATGGCTGCCTGCCTCAACAAAAAGTCCAGTTGCTTAGCCGCAACTGAAAAACAAATTCCCTTTTTAATTTGCTTTTCAATAATTTAAAACCTAGAGATTTTATGTTTTAAACCCAAAAATGAAAAACAAATGAAGTTGGGTTTCTATTGGGCTTGGACCGAACTCATGAGTTGGAAAAAAAAAAAAACCCCATACAAGCAGAGTTCGAAAACCGGTCCGATTTTTTCAACATTGGCCGCTCCCAAACAAGACGTAAGAAAAAAATGAAGCTGACGTGTAAGCCAAGTTGGAACTCACTAACTGGAAAAAGATAAGGTGGAGAAGCAACGCGCGGTGTCTTGGGTTTCCAAACCAACAATAGGCTGCAGCCTAATCCATAGTTGGCTTTTGTCTCTCCATCCATGGTTTGCACCAACGCTCATTATGGCGGAAGGAGCTCTCTTCGGTAGAGGACCTGCCGCTGCTGCTTCATTAACTCCATGCCACTCTTCACCAAGAAGAAGCTCCAAAACTCATCTTCTTCACTTCACCATTCGGGCTTCTCGTCCCTTTGATCACAATAACAGGGTCTTCAAGCAACTGGGTATGTCTCCTTTTTTTGGATAAATTTACGTTTTTGTGATGTAATTCGAATTGGGTTTTGTTGTTAATCCTGGAAAAAGCATTCATTTTGCTTTCTTCTATTGTTAAAATCTGGATTTTGAAGTTCTGAAGACGCATAGACACTTTTCCCAAGCTGGAAACACTGAGGATTTTAATTGTTCTTTCTTTCTTTTCTTTTCCCCCAGTTCTTGAGCACATTGTTGCTGGGTTTCAATACATTCAAACATTCCTATTTTTTTTTTTTTTAACTTTGTCATGTTTAAGTGAGAGATGCAAGCATCTGTAGACTGTATTAGGGGTCTAAGATGTATTGGTGGGCATTTAAAACCAAAAACTGTTTTTGATTAATAGATTAGCTTATGTTCATCTGTAGACTGTAGTTAGCTGGAGATGTTGGCTTTAACATTCTAAATGTCTTTTTTAATTAAACTAGCTGGTACAGAACACTGAAATGAAAATTTTTATTTGATGATATACTTCTGCCTATAAGTTTTCCTATAAGAACTTTTGCTGATAATTTTGGTTTCTTAGCTATTAAAATAGATTGCTTGTCATTGGAAGATTTTGTATCATTTTTTTCCTTCTACTAAAATGAGCTTACCCCCTCATCTCTCTCTATTCATATACCCCTATATCAAAATTGATTATTAATTCAAGACCGAAATATTCAGTTCTTCTGGCCAAAGTAGAGAATATTTTTTAAAAAAATCTATAATGTATAAACTATATTCTATGTTAATACATGTATAATTGTAGAGTATGTTTCACATATCCATTGCAATCTTTGTTTTTCATATTCTAAGTTAACATGGTATTATCACTACTTATGTTAGGTCTATTTTCGTTGAAAAAGAAGATTGAAGATGTTATTCTCCGAGCTGAGATGTTGGCGCCAACCTTGGAACTTGAAGAAGCAAGGAGAATCCAGCAAGAAGAAATGATACGTGATTATAATCTCTGGGATGACCCAGCTAAATCCAATGAAATTCTTGTAAATTTGGCTGATAGCGCCAAAGTGGTAGATGCTCTCAAAGATCTAAAATACAAGGTGAGGTGCACCTAAGATTAGTTTAGGAGTTATTATATATAAAAATTTCTCATTTCTGGGCTTAATCTGATTTTTTTAAGCCTGTAAAATGGACTTCTCTTTGCAGCTTTCTTTTACAAATGCATACAGAGATGTTATGTTTTGCTCCATAACTTCTCTGTAGTGTTATTTTGTTCATAATATATCATTATTGAAGCTTTTTTCTTCTGGAGGAACTAAAGTTGTCTGAAAGTTACAAACAAATTGTGCTTATTTCTGCAGGCTGAAGAGGCAAAGCTGATCGCACAGTTGGCTGAGCTAGATGCTGTCAATTATAGCCTCTTTGAGCAAGCATATAATGCATCTTTAGTTGTTAGTGATATGTTAGATAAATATGAAGTATATAAGCTCCTTAGGGGGCCATATGACATGGAGGGGGCATGTCTCATCATCAAAGCTGGATCAGGGGGAAATCAATCTGAGGTTTGTGTTTCACTGTTCCTTTTCTTTTTTCTTGAATTTAACTTTTACTAATTAAGTGCACCACCTTTCTTTAATGGATTGTCATATGGCTTCAAGGTTCTGCTTATGGTTATGCCTAAATGCCTTTTTAATTGCAAAACTGATCAGATAAATAGGTATTTTTGAGTTGACTAATTTTAACTTATTATTGCCTCTAGGATAGCAAGACTCTTGGTTGAATGAGTTATGATTAACTTTTAATTTCCAATGGTTTGTCAAGTAATCTATGTCAAGCCTCGAGAATGATACATATTTATGTGCTGGGAATGGCCAATTCACCATTAAGGATATGTATTGTTCCAAGTGCTTTCATTTTAACATGCAAACCTAGTATGGAACAATTTTATCTCTTGTGAGGTTCATTCCATATCAGTTTTAAGTATCTACTGTTCCTCCCATGTAGAAGTTTCTAGAGTTTTGAGGCCTATCTCTTTTTTAGGTTATGGATTGCTAAGGTGGATGCCATCATATTAAAAGTGTTTGTTCATGCATCAAGCTCGGAACGTGAGACAGATGGTCAGAATGATGCTTCATTAGGTTATTTGTTGTTGTGTCCACAATTATAATGCTCCATCTAACACTGTTAAAACTTCAGGTGTGGGCTGAACATGTACTTAGGATGTATATTAACTGGGCCAAAAAGCAAGGTTATAAGGGTAGACTGGTCGAGAAGAACCTTTCTCCTAATGGTGGTGTAAAATCAGCAACTATTGAGTTTGAATTCGAATATGCTTATGGTAATCTTTCGGGAGAGCGAGGTGTCCATTTCATGATTAGAAGTTCTCAAATTGGATCTGTTCATGAGGTATGTTCACTGTTATGTTTCTGACCTGAGATTTGAAGGTCATGTGGTTTCTTTTCTGCTTAACTCTGAGGAAAGAATTTACTCACTCTTGTATATCTCCTCCTTGCCCAACCTATCTTTTGATAGGATTCACTATGAGCTGAGTCTACCATGTCTAACAAACCTTCAATTATTTATTTTTGGGAAAATCTTTCAGGTCAGCTCAGTAGGTGTGGATATTGTTCCTCTGTTCCTTGGAACGACTCCTGACGTCCAAATTAGTGATGAGGATTTGATTCTGTCATCACCTTTGTCACATGGAGAAAAACAGAGCCGGACTGGGTATATGGTTTGTGTTCAGCATATCCCTACTGGCGTAACTGTCCAATCTTCAGGTACTTAATTTGCTATCATGTGTTATGTTGTTTTATTTAAATTTAACCCTTAGCTTATATTTTGTTTAAATCATCTAGAATTTTCTAATTTATTATGATCAAATTGGTTTGGAAAGTCATGTATGCAGGGAGAAATAGTTAAATGTACTATAATTCAATAACACTGCCGGTCGGTCTGCATAGAGATGAAATATAGCTCCAGGACTAACTAAATTTATGTTTGCTGAAAGAATATATAATTAAGTAACACTGTCTAATCAGAGTGGAAAACTATTTTACATCTGCTAGTGACTGGTCAATGAATGCATACCTCTAAACTCATGTTTGTAGTAATACATTGTTTATTGATCATGAAATGGAGACACACATAAAAGCATTGACCATTGCCAAACCCTATAGGTGTTTTCTCTGTTCATCTAACTTGAACCCCAAAGGTTGTCTCTTTTACTTACAGCATGTTCCGAAAAGCTTCCTCTTTTTTTTTTTCCTTTCTTGGTTTATTGCGTTAGTGTTAAAAGATGAGAGGAAGCTATTTTATTTCCAGGTGAGAGGAGCTATTTTGCCAATCAAATCAAAGCCCTAAACAGATTGAAGGCTAAACTTCTTGTCATAGCAAATGAGCAAGGAGTCTCCAGCGTAAGTAGCATCAAAGCAGATGACGTTTTGGATGTGTGGCAAGAGGAGACTCGGAGGTACACGTTTCACCCCAGCAAGCTAGTGCAAGATGTGAAAACTGGCCTTAAATTGCCTGACCTAAATTCTGTTCTGGATGGAAATATTGAACCTCTTATTGCAGCTCAAATCAACAGTAGACAGTCACATTATACGGTCTAAATTCACTTTTCTTGTATCCTGTACAACTGAAACATGTTCACACAATTTTGAAAATCTAGGCATGGTTTATGACTTCAACATGATTTCAGAATCGTCTGGGTGGCATCGCCATGGTTCTTTCTGATTGTATAATGAGAAATTATATATAAAAGAATAAACTTCATTGTGATTTCTATCCTTTGAACCGTTAATTACATTGTTGATAGTGTCTTGATGTTTTGCTTGTTTACATCATGGAAGCATCTTCATGCTATAAACTATAGAGCCCCCACTTTAGGCATGTACTTATGCATTACTAAAGACTTTCTTCTCAAACAGCTTCAGTTAGTTGGCCATTCCTGTCAAGCTGGCTAACATTGACAATAAATAGTATAGAGCTTCAAAGCAAGCAACTGGGATATCAGCCAATGACACAAATCTTACAGGAAAGAGCAAACTATGCAATGACCAAGATGGAGGCTCGAGCGGTCTCAAACTCTCAATAGAACCTCGCTTCTTGCATTCCTGGGCATCAGCCACCCAAGTTCTCGATAATTGCCTGGCATGTTAGTTCAGACTTCAGACTAAGATGGGGCTCAACCTCCTTTAACCCTTTTCTTTGCAATACACTTGTCCATCTGTTAATAATCTTGCTAACAATTGCATTATTTCCATTAACTGCAAGCGCTAACTTTGCGGCTAGCGGAAATAATGCAATGGTGAGCAAGCCTCTTCTCCTTTTATCTCGTCAGTTAATTCTTTTTTGAGCTGCACAAGATTAATTAATTATTCACTCTCATGAAAATGCATGGCTAGACCAATTAAGATAGACAAAGTTGCAAGGGTTTACAGTGATTTGGGTTTGGGTTTCTAATCCTTTTGGTGTTTTCTTTTCATTAATTTGGTGAAGGCTTCCATGCGGTGATCATTATCATACAAACCATTACCAAATGGTGGTCTGGTGGCCTCCCTTCTTCATTCCTCAATGATCTTCATTCGTTATTCTCAAATGTGAAATGTTTTGGAAACACAAGGTAATTTAGAGCTTTTAGGATGATGAGAGTAAGGAATAAATATTTGAGGATGAAAGATAGAGTACCATTTCATATATAACCAAAACCATTTGAAAGTCTAGACTCAGTTAATATTTTTGCCAAAAGATGAGAGAGAGCAAAATAAAACAAAAGATAGAGTATCAATCATGCGGAAACCTATTATTGTAAGTTCAACTTGACGTCTAGTTTAATTAAGGATATTTTTCAGTCTTTATTTATTCGAGACTAATCATTTTTAGTTAAGAACGTAAATAAAAGTTTACCCGAGAAGTGCATTTATGGGGCTAAATGACCTTTTTGCCCCCTTAACTTGTAATGTTCGGACATTTTGCCCCTCAAAGTTTTAATGCGGATATTTTGCGCCCTGAACTTTTATTTTCGAGTTCTATTGTCTCCTTCGTCAATAAAAAGACCAACGATGCTGATGGGGAACAGTCACATCATCATCGATTGACATTTGGACTTGCTAAGATGATTAAAGTTTAAATCGAATAAACTAATTCAAATTATTTTCCAAAATTACCCATGTGTAATTTATGAAACCTGAGTATAAATCAAGGCAAAGATGTACCTAAAAGTAAAATTAAAAATTTTGTATCAACTTTGACTTTACAATTTGAAATTGATTAAACTCCAAAGAAATTTTTATTTAAGTGGTGTTTAAACAGAAAACCGGCATTGACCTGTTTGTTTCTACCTTCTTTTCTCAAAAAACATATGTTATTTAGTAAAGAATATTATCACAAAAGGTGTCTAGAAATAAAACTGAATTTCAAACAGTCAGAATTGGTTTTTCTTTTCTGTAAAAAATTATTAATACTATCCAAAGATAGTAAATATAAAAGATTGTCATACACAGCTTGGACATAATTGTCTCTAAATAATTAGTTAAGTCTCTTCGGTTATACAAAGGAGAAGGGGGATGACAGCAATCAGATGAATGCCGTGAGATGGATTTTCTTCATTGTTTTTGGACATTTGGACAAAATCAGATGAAAGTCTTGAATCAGTTATTATTTTTTCTTAACCTTTACTTTGTGGTTTAATAAATGCAATTAATGAAAACAAAGGAGAACAAATGTACACTATTAAATTTTTTTTTGTCACAAACAAGTTTAATTAATTCTATCAAACCTGAAATATGGTAATAATCACATTTAATTTACTAGTTTTTGCTCTCCTATTGAATCAAATCACAATATAAATACAACTTTCAGCAATTTGCAAATTTCGTTGGAAAATTAATTTCGATCTTCACAACCAAATTATTTACAGTATGAACAACATTACTTTGAATCACAAAAATGGCAAATCTCAAGATTTGTTCGATCTTGTTGCTTATTATTCTAACAAGCAGAGTCATTGCAGCTGCAAAAAACCCAGACTTTATTATTAAGAAAAATAATTGCAAGACAAAAATGGGTCTATCCTGTGTGAGGGAAGTTTTCACAAGTATATTTAAAACCGGACCTGTCATTAAGAAGTGTTGCGATGAACTCGTGGTATTGGATAAAGTTTGTCACGATGCATTTGTGAAGAAAACCCTTGAAGATCCTATATAAAAAAACTTAAGTGAGTCAACAATTGCGAAGAATAGTATAAAAACATGGAACACATGTGCCTCAGTCATCGACATTTCACCATCTTCTTCTGCAAGCGGAGTTGTTTTAGCTGCTGAAACCAAGACTTGATCATTAAGTAAAATAATTGCAAGACAAAAATGGGCCTACCCTGCGTCAGGGAAGTTTTCACAAGTATATTAAAATCCGGAGCTGTTAGTAAGAAGTGTTGCGGTGAACTCATGGTATTGGGTAAAGTTTGTCACCATGCATTTGTTAAGAAGACTCTTGAAGATCCTATATAAAAACTTAAGTGAGTCAACAATTGCGAAAAAGAGTATAAAAATGTGGAACATATGTGCCTTAGTCATCGTCATTTCACCTTATTGTTCTGCTTGAGAAGTATGGATTGTAGCTATCAACAAAATAGTTACAAAAGAATAACACATTAATCATATATATGCATTTATTTTTATTTTCGTAATTATCTGTGGAATTAATACGAATAAAATTTGTTTCTTTTTTTATATCTTTTATGAGAATAATTTTTTTATTACTTTGACTTGCTTGTGGCATTTTATATTTCTTGTTATATGTATATCTATACTAAATAGAAAAGTACGAATGCTGGAAAATTTTATGTTTTCAGATCATATCCTCTCTTTTTTTTTTGGAAAATAAATCTGAATTGCCTTTTTAAAAAATCAATATAATTTTATCATTCAAAAATAATTATAAAATTTGAATTTTTACTTTATTATAAAACCTAAAAGAACTAGGATTTGAACTAAAAAATATATTTATCTAATTTCTAGTTTGTCTGGATTTTAAAAACAGAAAGATTTGGACTATGACTCAAGCTTACTGCTCACTTCTTTTGAACGTATTATAATTAATATCTAAAATAAGAACTAGGATTTGAACTAAATGAAATTAATTGCTATAAAAATTTCAATAAAATAGTTGGATTTGGACTATAACTCAAGCTTACTCCATTACCCTATTTTTACTTGATTATAATACGTAAAAGAAATTAAACTATACTCATGTACATTTACTACACGTAAAGATAAACAAGGTTGCAAAGATTTACATTGATTTGGGTTTGGATTTCAACTCATTTTGCTGTTTTCCTTTCATTAATTTGTTGAAGGCTTCCATGCGGTGATCATTACCATATGTACCATTACCAAATGGTGGTCTGATGGCCTCTTTTCTTCATTGATAAGTGATCTTTATTCGTTATTCTCAAAATGCGAAACGTTTTCGAAACACATGGTAATTTAGAGTTTTTAGGATGATGAGAGTAAGGAATGAAGATTTGAGGATGAAAGATGGAGTACCATTTCATATATAACCAAAACCATTTGGAAGTCTAGAGGCGTTAATATTTTGGCCAAAACATGAGAGAGAGCAAAGCAAAACAAAAAACAAGTATCTATATGTTTAGTTCAACTTGATGTCTTGTTTAACTAAGGGTATTTATTAGACTTTATTTATTCAGACTAATCTTTTTTAGTTAAGAGCGTAAATAAAAGTTTTCCCAAGAAGTGCATTTATGTAATACCCAAATTTTTTTTAAGGCCCACTTTTAATTAACTTCTGGACCTCTTAACTTTGGCCCTTAAAGCCCATAACTTAATTAGTTTATTTCACTAGTAATTAGGGTAAACAAATTTCCCTAGTCAGTTTCTAAATGCGACAAATTCCTATAGACAAAGAGTTTGAAGAAGAAAACCTAAGGAAGAAGAGGAAAGGGGAATTCATCCTTGCAAACGCCAATCGAAGTAAGTTTTCATGAATTCCTATAGGATTTGTCGTTTATGTGTTTTCTTAGTAAAGAATCCTCAAATTTAGTTTGGGGATTTTACTTTCTTCTTTTTCCGGTATGATTCCGATAGCTTAGTGCGTACCATTGGAAAAGGCTTGGAAAGACCTTTCAAATGGCTTTTGTGGCACTTGATTTGGGATTGAATTGAAATTGTTATGAATTCTTGAGTATCTTATATTTTCGGATTTTTAGCTGTGGTGAATAGCAAACTTTAGCCTTTTATAGTTTTGTCATTCGGTGACCGTTTTGAATGATTCTTGAGTCTAAATTGTATTACTAAGTCCCATCTTTGCAATGGATTTTATGGTATGCTTATATCTATTTTGTGTTGAAAGTTTCGAAACTTCAAAGTTGACACCTTGAAGCTGGAAAATTGAAATCAGAAAATTGAGGATTTACAGTGACGATTTTCCAACTTTGGGCATTCGTAAAATGAGTTTTACTACCCCGTTTTCATTGAAACAAAATTCCTTTGAATAGTATCACATACCAAGTACAATTTCAAGCTTTAACATTGCTTCAAATTGCTCTTCATTGGCTGTGGTGTTTACTCAAAGTTGACTAGTTGAGCATGAAACTCCAAAAATCCAGATTTTTGTAAAAATCAATTTAAATTGTTTTTAAGCTTGTTTTTGCCAAGAATCGATTTGTTAATTCTTAAAACACTATTAATTTCAGTTTGTGATTTTTTATTAATTTTCTAAAATATTTTTAATGCATTATTCTTCCTATTAGACTAAGACAATGGTTTCATGGTTGTGTACCGAATGATTTTGTTGGTACTACAATTACCCCAAGTAACTTGGGATGATCTCGGATAATTTGTATCAGTAGAATTTTGAATTCGTAGCTCTAATATTAGGATTTTGCTTGGATGATTAGGCGGTTAGGATACATCCTTGGTGATTTTGCTGTGTGTTTGGAAGTTCAGCAAATCAGGTAAGTGACCTATATCCCCTTGGTATTTTCATATGCTCAAATAAGCCAAATGTGATTTGAATATGATTAGCTATTATATTATTTTATCCCTTATTTTGTTAAACTTGGATTGAGTATGTGAAATGTATGTATATGATATTATGCTTTGAAATTGGTTTTGATTGAGTTTTGACTAGCATGAAATGGCATTAAAATGAATGTGTACATGTTGTTTTGTTATGAATATAAAGTATGAAAGTTTTTTTTTGTATTATATGCTTTTTGAAAGTATAAAAGATATACGTTTTGTTTTGTTTTAGTCTCCCTTACGACTCTGCTCTGACCTTCGCCAACAGGGGTTAAGTATTGGCCATGTCGACATGTTACTTTGTGATTAGAATCTATTCTTACCATTGCTACCGGCTTCAAAATAATGGTTTTTATTTGGTCATCTGACCTTTTGTTAGTTTGAACTTCTGACCTATGTTACAGGGGTTAAATGTGGTCTTAGTCTATTATGGGAGACAAATTTTTATTTGCTTTGGAAATGTTTTGTGGATCTATGATATGAAACTATATTTTGAAATGTCTTATTCTATTTGATCAACTATATGATATGATTTGGCCTATGTTTTAATGTATTCAATCCAACTGAGGGGATGTCTGTCACTTGCTGAGTCGTTGTGCTCATTAAATAACTTCACTTGTTTTCAGGTGATGATGTAGATCAGTCACGTGGGAAAATTGGGGAGTGATTCCAGCCTTTCGCATTTAGCATTTTAACTAGCGCATTTATTTCATGCTTTCAAATTAATGATTGTGCAAAACAAGACTTTACTTTTTTTATGACACTTGAATTTCACTGGTGGTTTTCCTTGATTTTTCTTAAGATTTGCGTATTTATCGATTCACGCATTGAATATTTTGCTATGTGGTTAAATGATAATTTATATTTTGAGACATTAAATTGTTTTGATTTGAATTCATTTGTTTTTGTGCCTTACGTGTATGTCGGACTAAGTCTTGCAAGTACGTGGCGTCTGTCATGTCCTGGGTTTGGGGCGTGACAATTTATATGTCTAAATGACCTTTTTGCCCCCTCAACTTGTAACGTTTGGACTTTTTGCCCCTTAAAGTTTTATTGCTGACATTTTGCCCCCTTAACTTTAATTTTGGAGTTCTATCATCCCCTCTTTCAATATGACTAACAATGCTGACGTGGAAAAGTGATATCAACATCGATTGACATTTGGACTTTCTACGTCTGATTTTGTCAACAAACTTTTAAAAGTTTTGAGAGTAAAATTTCAAGATTTTAAAAGTTTAGGTGCAAAACTTCAAGATTTTAAAAGGTTAGGGGACAAAATGATTAAATTTTGAAAGTTCACGTGCCACTCGGTGCTGCCACTTCAGCACTGTTAAAGGCCCATTAGTCATTTTGTGGCGAAGGGGGCAATAAAGGCTTAAATAAAAGTTCACAGGGTAAAATGTCTGTAATAATACTTTATGGGGCAAAACATTCAAAACCCTATAGTTTAAATGGGGAAATGGTCATTTTGCCATTTATGCCAAAATGCGCCAACAAACTAGTTTGATATGCAAGGATCTTGTATTACTAATTTCTATGATGCTTAACTTTTTAAACTACTCAAATTTGTATAAATCATCATGTCCGATGCTTTATCTCTCCATTTTTTCCAGTTAATATAAAATCAAGAGTATGAGATGTTTTTCTTAGTCTTAGATGATTAAAGTTTAAATCGAATACACTATTTCAAATTGTTTTCCAAAATTAGCCTCGTGTAATTTATGAAACCAGAATATAATTCAAAGCAAAGATGTACCTAAAAGTAAAATTAAAAATTTTGTATCAACTTTGACTTTGCAATTTGAAATTGATTAAACTCCTAAGAAATTTTTATCTAAGTGGTGTTCAAACAGAAAACCGGCATTGACCTGTTTGTTTCTCCCTTCTTTTCTCAAAGAACATATGTTACTTAGTACAGAATATTATCAAAACAAGGTGTCAAGAAATAGAACTGAATTTCAAACAGTCAGAATTGATTTTCTTATTTCTTTTTTAAGAAATTATTAATACTATCCAAATATAGTAAATATAAAAGATTTTGAAACACAGCTTGGACCTAATTGTCTTTAAATACATAGTTAAAAGTCTCTTCGCTTATACAAAGGAGAAGGGAGATGGCAGCAATCACATGAATGACATGACATGAATTACTCAGTATTTTTGGACATTTGGACAAGATCAGATGAAAGTCTTGAATCAGTTATTATTTTTACTTAACCTTTATTTTGTGGTTTAATAAATACCATTAACGAAATAAAGGAGAACAAACTTATACTATTAAATTTTTTGTTACAAACAAGCTTAATTAATTCTATCAAACCTAAAATATGGTAATAATCACATTTAATTTACTAGTTTTCACTTCCTATTGATTTTTCTTATGTTTTAAAGAAATTATTAATACTATCCAAAGATAGTAAATATAAAAGATTTTCGTACACAACTTGGACCTAACTGTCTTTAAATAATTAGTTAAGTCTCTTCGGTTATACAAATGAGAAGGGGGATGGCGGCAATCAGATGAATGCCTTTCCTCATTATTTTTGACATTTGGACAAGATCAGATGGAAGTCTTGAATCAATTATTATTTTTTCTAAACCTTTACTTTGTGGTTTAAAAAATGCCATTAATGAAAACAAAGGAGAACAAACGTATCCTATTAAATTTTTTGTTACAAACAAGTTTAATTAATTCTATCAAACCTGAAATATGGTAATAATCACATTTTTTTTTGTTACAAACGTATCCTATGATCTTCATTCGTTATTCTCAAAATGCGAAATGTTTTCGAAACACAAGGCAATTTAGAGTTTTTAGGATGGTGAGAGTAAGGAATGAAGATTTGAGGATGAAAGATGGAGTACCATTTCATATATTACCAATACCTTCTTGAAGTCTAGACCCATTAATATTTTTGCCAAAAGATGAGAGAGAGCAAAAAAAAAAAAATGAGTATATATCATGCGGAAACTTATGAATGTATGTTTAGTTAGACTTGATGTCTTGTTTGACTAAGGGTATTTTTTAGACTTAGTTTATTCGATACTAATCCTTTTTAGTTAAGAGCGTAGATAAAAGTTTTTCCAAGAAGTGCATTTACATGGCTAAATGACCTTCTTGCCCCTCAACTTACAATGTTTGGACTTTTTGCCCCTTAAAGTTTTATTGCTGATATTTTGACCCCTTAACTTTTATTTTGGAGTTCGGTTGTCCCCTCCCTCAATAAAGTGACTAACGGTACTGATGTGGAAAAATGATATCAACATCCATTGACATTTGGACTTGCTACGCCTAATTTTGTCAACAAAGTTTTAAAAGTTTAGGGGCAAATTATGTCAAGATTTTAAAAGGTTAGGGGACAAAATGATTAAATTTTGAAAGTTCATGTACCACTCGGTGCTGGCACTTCAGCACCGTCAAAGGCCCATTAGTCATTTTGTGACGAAGGAGGCAATAGAGACTTAAATAAAAGTTCATGGGGCAAAATGTCCGTAGTAATACTTTATGGGGCAAAACATTGAAAACCCAATAGTTTAAATGGGGTAATGGTCATTTAGCCATTTATGACAAAATGCGCCAACAAACCAGTTTGATATGCAAGGATCTTGTATTACTAATTTTCTATGATGCTTAACTTTTTAAACTACTCAAACTTGTAAAAATCATCATGTCAGCTGCTTTAGCTCACCCATTTTTCCAGTTAATATAAAATCAAGAAAATGAGAGGTTCTTTTTTTAGCCTTAGAAGATTAAAGTTTAAATCGAATACACTAATTCAAATTGTTTTCCAAAATTACCCTTGTGTAATTTATGAAACCAGAGTATAATTCAACGCAAAGATGTGCCAAAAAGTAAAATTAAAATTTTGTATTAACTTTTATTTGCAATTTGAGATTGATTAAACTCCTGAGAAATTTTTATCTAATTAAGTGGTGTTCAAAAAGAAAACCGAAGTTGACCTATTTGTTTCTCCCTTCTTTTCTCCAAGAACATACGTTATTTAGTAAAGAATATTATCTAAAAAGGTCTCTAGAAATAGAACTGAATTTCAAATAGTCAGAATTGATTTTTCTCTTTTTTTGTAAGAAATTATTAATACTATCCAAAGATAGTAAATATAAAAGATTTTCGTACACAACTTGGACCTAATTGTCTTTAAATAATTAGTTAAGTCTCTTCGGTTATACAAATGAGAAGGGGGATGGCAGCAATCAGATGAATGCCTTTCCTCATTATTTTTGACATTTGGACAAGATCAGATGAAAGTCTTGAATCAGTTATTATTTTTTCTAAACCTTTACTTTGTGGTTTAAAAAATGCCATTAATGAAAACAAAGGAGAACAAACGTATCCTACTAAATTTTTTGTTACAAACAAGTTTAATTAATTCTATCAAACCTGAAATATGGTAATAATCACATTTGGTTTAGTAGTTTTCGTTGTCCTATTGAATCAAATCATAATATAAATACAACTTTCAGCAATTGCAAATTTCGTTGCAAAATCAATTTCGATCTTCGCAACCAAATTATTTACAGTACGAACGACATTACTTTGAATCACAAAAATGGCAAGCCTCAAGATTTGTTCTATCTTGTTGCTTATTGTTTTAACAAGCGGAGTCGTTTCAGCTGCAGAAAATCCAGACTTGATTATTAAGAAAAATAATTGCAAGCCAAAAATGGGCCTACCATGTGTGAGGGAAGTTTTCACAAGTATATTCAAAACCGGAGCTGTCACTTAGAAGTGTTGCGGTGAACTCGTCGTATTGGGAAAAGTTTGTCATGATGCATTTGTGAAGAAGACTCTTGAAGATCCTATATATAAAAACCTAAGTGAGTCAGCAATTGTGAAGAAGAGTATAAAAACATGGAATACATGTGCCTCAGTCATCGACATATCACCATCTTCTTCTGCAAGTGGAGTCGTTTCCGCTGCAGAAAACCCAGACTTGATTATTAAGGAAAATAATTGCAAGACAAAAATGGGCCTACCCTGTGTGAGGGAAGTTTTCACAAGTATATTCAAAACCGGAACTGTCACTAAGAAGTGTTGCGGTGAACTCATGGTATTGGGTAAAGTTTGTCACGATACATTTGTTAAGAAGACTCTTGAAGATCCTATATATAAAAACTTAAGTGAGTTAACAATTGCGAAAAAAAGTATAAAAACGTGGAACACCTGTGCCTCAGTCATCGGTATTTCACCATCTTCTTCTGCTTGAGAAGTATGGATTGTAACTATCAACAAAATAGTTAAAGAGAATAAGACATTATTCATATATATGTATTTTATTTTTATTTTGGTAATTATTTGAGGAATTAATAATAACGGAGTTTGTTTTGTTTATTTTTATATCTTTTATGAGAATAATTTTATAATTACTTTGACTTGTTTGTGGCTTTTTATACTTCTTGCCATAGATCTATACTAAATAGAAAAGTATGAATGCTTGAATGTTTTATGTTTTCAGATCATATCCTCTCTTTTTTTTGGAAAATTTTCCTTTTTAAAAAATTAATATATTTTTATTATTAAAAATAATTATAAATTTGTATGGTGATTTTATTATAAAACCTAAAAGAACTTGGATTTGAACTAAAAAATATATTTATCTAATTTCTAATTTGTTTGGATTTTAAAAATAGAAAGATTTGGACATGACTCAAGTTTTCTCCTCACATGTTTGTTTTGACCGAATTATAATTAATACCTAAAATAAGAACTAGGATTTGAACTAAACAAAATTAATTACTATAAAATTTTCAAAAAAATAAGAGGATTTAGACAATAACTCAAGCTTACTACTTACCCTATTTTTACTTGATTATAATACGTAAAAGAAATCAAACTATACTCAAGTATAGTTATTGCACGTGAAGATAGACAAGGTTGCAAGGGTTTACACTTATTTGGGTTTCGATTTCAACTAATTTTGTTGTTTTCTTTTCATTAATTCGGTGAAGGCTTACTTATGGTGATCATTACCATACGTAACATTTCCAATTGGTGGTCTGGTGGCCTCCCTTCTTCATTACTAAATGATCTTCATTCGTTATTCGCAAAATGCGAAATGTTTTCGAAACACAAGGCAATTTAGAGTTTTTAGGATGGTGAGAGTAAGGAATGAAGATTTGAGGATGAAAGATGGAGTACCATTTCATATATTACCAATACCTTCTTGAAGTCTAGACCCATTAATATTTTTGCCAAAAGATGAGAGAGAGCAAAAAAAAAAAAAATAGTATCTATCATGCGGAAACTTATGAATGTATGTTTAGTTCAACTTGATGTCTTGTTTGACTAAGGGTATTTTTTAGACTTTGTTTATTCGATACTAATTCTTTTTAGTTAAGAGCGTAGATAAAAGTTTTTCCAAGAAGTGCATTTACATGGCTAAATGACCTTCTTGCCCCTCAACTTACAATGTTTGGACTTTTTGCCCCTTAAAGTTTTATTGCTGATATTTTGACCCCTTAACTTTTATTTTGGAGTTCGGTTGTCCCCACCCTCAATAAAGTGACTAACGGTACTGATGTGGAAAAATTATATCAACATCCAATTGACATTTGGACTTGCTACGCCTAATTTTGTCAACAAAGTTTTAAAAGTTTAGGGGCAAATTATGTCAAGATTTTAAAAGGTTAGGGGATAAAATGATTAAATTTTGAAAGTTCATGTACCACTCGGTGCTGCCACTTCAGCACCGTCAAAGACCCATTAGTCATTTTGTCACGAAGGAGGCAATAGAGGCTTAAATAAAAAGTTCATGGGGCAAAATGTCTGTAGAAATACTTTATGGGGCAAAACATTGAAAACCCATTAGTTTAAATGGGGTAATGGTCATTTAGCCATTTATGACAAAATGCGCCAACAAACCAGTTTGATATGCAAGGATCTTGTATTACCAATTTTCTATGATGCTTAACGTTTTAAACTACTCAAACTTGTAAAAATCATCATGTCAGCTGCTTTAGCTCTCCCATTTTTCCAGTTAATATAAAATCAAGAAAATGAGAGGTTCTTTTTTTAGCCTTAGAAGATTAAAGTTTAAATCGAATACACTAATTCAAATTGTTTTCCAAAATTACCCTTGTGTAATTTATGAAACCAGAGTATAATTCAACGCAAAGATGTACCAAAAAGTAAAATTAAAAATTTTGTATTAACTTTTATTTGCAATTTGAGATTGATTAAACTCCTGAGAAATTTTTATCTAATTAAGTGGTGTTTAAAAAGAAAACCGAAGTTGACCTATTTGTTTCTCCCTTCTTTTCTCAAAGAACATACGTTATTTAGTAAAGAATATTATCTAAAAAGGTCTCTAAAATTAGAACTGAATTTCAAATAGTCAGAATTGATTTTTCTCTTTTTTTGTAAGAAATTATTAATACTATCAAAGATAGTAAATATAAAAGATTTTCATATACAACTTGGACCTAATTGTCTTTAAATAATTAGTTAAGTCTCTTGGGTTATACAAATGAGAAGGGGGATTGCGGCAATTAGATGAATGCCATGACATAAATTCCTCATCGTTTTTGAAATTTTGACAAGATAAGATGAAAGTCTTGAATCAGTTATTATTTTTTCTAAATCTTTACTTTGTGGTTTAATAAATGTCATTAATGAAAACAAAGGAGAACAAACGTATCCTATTAAATTTTTTTTTACAAACAAGTTTAATTAATTCTATTAAACCTGAAATATGGTAATAATCACATTTGGTTTACTAGTTTCCGCTGTCCTATTGAATCAAATCACAATATAAATACAACTTTCAGCAACTGCAAATTTCGTTGGAAAATCAATTTCGATCTTCGCAACCAAATTATTTACAGTACGAACGACATTAATTTGAATCACAAAAATTGCAAGCCTCAAGATTTGTTCTATCTTGTCGCTTATTGTTTTAACAAGCAGAGTCGTTTCATCTGCAGAAAATCCAGACTTGATTATTAAGAAAAATAATTGCAAGACAAAATTGGGTCTAGCCTGTGTGAGGGAAGTTTTCACAAGTATATTCAAAACCGGAGCTGTCACTAAGAAGTGTTGTGGTGAACTCGTGGGGTAAAATGCTCAATTTGGGGCCAAACGTTTGCCGCCATGCTCGATTTGGGGCCAAACGTTTCAATTGTAACAAAATGGGGCCAAACATTATCGTGACTGCTCAATTCGGGGCTTTTTTGGATGGAAAATGGGAGGTGTATCACACGCGCCGTTTATATCCGTTTAACCCCTGACGTGGCTTTTTTTTCTTTTTCATTTTCCTTTTCTTATTTTCCCTCTTTTCTTCTTTTTCTTTTTCTTTTTTTCCTCTTCTCCTTCTTTCCCAACCCGAAACCTAACTTTGCGCCACTCCGTCTCTCCTCCAATGCCGGAGGAAATACCAAAACTAAAAGTAAGGAAAAATAAGATGCGAAGGAAGAATCTCTCACACTCCATTTGAAGATTTATAGCTCTTTCCCAAAATTTGTTAAAACAAAAATGGCTCGTCTCTTCGTTTTCCCCCAAATTTGCGAGCCCTAGAAAACCAAGATGAAGACGACGAACACCATGATGAAGACGACTGTGGATCTTCAACCGATGACCGCCCTTGGATTGGAGACAGTAATGGAAAATTCTCACCCATCGAGCAGTAGAGCAATGGAAATAACAAATCAATGCTTTTAGTAGCACCGCAGCCACTGCAGGTCCCCTTCCCCAATGGGTAACAGATTAAAAAAACTCAAAGGGTTTCTGGGTTAGTATCAATTATTTGCTCCAACTGCCCTTTCTTCTGCCATTTCATTGCCCATTCAGCTAAATTTACCATCTCCCTTGGAAGAGTTGGATCTATCACTAGTCTGCCATGAAGAACTTCGAACAAATCCACTCCAAATGGGTCTTTGATCAACTCCAGGTCCTGTCTTTGACAACCCAAAATCAGCAACTTTGGCCATGAGATTCTCATCAAGTAGGATATTCGCAGACTTTTGAATGTCCCATTCTCCATATATTATAAACCAAGATCATTTCATTCTTTTAATCACAATAACAAAATCTTCTTCTTCTTTTGTTCTGCATTTTTTTTCTGGTTAAAAAAGAAAAAACGAAAGTTCTTGTTTAGCTCAATGTGAAGCATACTTTGTATGATTTTGTGTTTTTTTAATTGCTATGGTTAGATCTCGCTATGGCTGGATAATTTTGATCTTGCTTGGTTGGCAATTTTGATCTGGCTTACCAAAAAAAATCTAACTTTGGGTGTTGAAAATTTTCTTTTTTCCTCACCTGTTAGATGCTTTATGTGTTACAGAGTATATTCATTTGTAGGCTACCTGAGTTTAAGGAGCAACACAGTCTTAGAATTTGTTGGTATTTTTTTTCATTTTATTTTGTTAGAATTTTTTGCTCAAATCTGAATTGTTATCATTTGGATTTTTTTATTCGGATTTGTTTGGGTTTGAGTTTATTTTACTGGTATTTTTTTTTTACATTTTGTTGAGGAATATTTTTTATGTTATATTAAGTTTATGCCGTTAAAAGGGTTTTTTTATTTTAAAAAAAGCCACATGGATTTTCCATGTACACATGGCTAAATAAAGTCTAGGTGGCAAAAAAAAATTGGCCTCTCACGCATGTAAACGGCGAGTGTAATACACCTCTGATTTTCCATCCAAAAAAGCCCCGAATTGAACAGTCCCGAAAACGTTTGGCCCCAAATCGAGTATCACGGCAAACATTTGGCCCCAAATTGAGCATTTTGCCGAACTCGTGAAATTGGGTAAAGTTTGTCATGATGCATTTGTGAAGAAGAATCTTGAAGATCCTATATATAAAAACTTAAGTGAGTCAGCAATTGCGAAGAAAAGTATAAAAACATGGAATACATGTGCCTCAGTCATCGACATTTCACCATGTTCTTCTGCAAGCGAAGTCGTTTCAGCTGCAGAAAACCCATACATGATTATTAAGGAAAATAATTGCAAGACAAAAATGGGCCTACCCTGTGTGAGGGAAGTTTTCACAAGTATATTCAAAACCGGAACTGTCACTAAGAAGTGTTGCGGTGAACTCATGGTATGGGTAAAGTTTGTAACGATGCATTTGTTAAGAAGACTCTTGAACATCCTATATATAAAAACTTAAGTGAGCCAACAATTGCGAAAAAAAAAAGTATAAAAACATGGAACATCTGTGCCTCATTCATCGGCATTTCACCATCTTCTTCTGCTTTAGAAGTATGGATTGTAGCTATCAACAAAATAGTTACAAGAGAATAACACATTATTCATATATATGTATTTTATTTTTATTTAGGTAATTATCTGAGGAATCAATAAGAATGGAATTTGTTTCTGTAGAGCAAGAAATTTCGGCCAATCAGAAATTTTCTACAAATTTATTTTGAGAATTTATCCTTAAATTTATTGGATATTTTCTAAGGAAAAATGGTAGATAAATATGACACATGGTCTAACCAATTAAATTTCAATGTTTAATGGTTTGACCAATCAAAATTAAGTTGTGAGTCATCACCTTTTATCTCTAATTAAATTGAGATAATTGGAAAATAAATTGCATCATCTGACCAATCAAATCTCAAGGTTTCAAGCATTAACCAATCAGAATTCATTATTGTGTCATCTTATTTATCTCTAATTAAAATTAATTGTTTAGAGATAAATAACAAGGAGAAATTAAGTTATCTTGAAACTCTCCATCCCCCACTATAAATACCAAGCTCCCAAGTCATTTTCAACACACACAATTCAGAAAGCAGAGAAGCAGAGTTGAACAACAAAGTCTCCAGAAGATCCAAGGAGGATTATTGAAAGAAGATCTACGTATGTGGAAAGTTTTTCTTTCAAAGAAGATTCAATTATTGGAGAATTACTGAAGACCCAGTTATTGGGGAATTATTGAAAGAAGATCCACATATGTGGAGGATTCTTCTTTCACCAAGGAAGATTATCAAAGATTTACAGAAACTCGCTTTCAAGAAATTATTATTTTGATCTTCATCAACATATTTGAAGAATATTATTTGTGTTCGTTCAAGATCAAGTCATTCGACCATTGAGTCAAATTATCATCAATTCGATATCAAATCATCAAGACCCTCGAATCAAATCAAACTCCCTCGTCAATTCAAGATCAAGTCATTTGACCCTTGAATCAAATCAAATCAAATCAAACTCTCAAATTATCATCAAGTTCAAGATCAAGTCATTCGACCCTTGAAGCAAATCTTGAAGCATAATTTTGTAAAGGAGAAGAATCAGAGGACAATTTCTTATTATTAGAATTTTCAAAGATTGTACCTGCATCAATTTGATCAATCAATAAAATTCTTATTTGGCTCCAATCTTTCTTGTCTTATTTTTAGACTTAGAAATTTTGTGTGTTACAGTTTCTTTTTATTTTTATATTTTTTATGAGAATAATTTTATTATTACTTTGACTTGCTTGTGGCTTTTTATACTTCTTGTCATATCTATATCTATACTAAATAGAAAAGTATGAATGTTGGAAAATTTTATGTTTTCAGATCATATCCACTTTTTTTTTTGAAAATACTTCTGAATTGCCTTTTTTAAAAATCAATATAATTTTAGTATTAAAAAATAATTATAAAATTTGAATTTTGACTTTATTATAAAACCTAAAAGAACTAGGATTCGAACTAAAAAAATATATTTATCTAATTTCTTGTTTGTCTGGATTATAAAAATAGAAAGATTTGGACTATGACTCGAGTTTACTCCTCACTTGATTTGACCAGATTATAATTATTAATACCTAAAATAAGAACTAGGATTTGAATTAAACGAAATTAATTATTATAAAATTTTCAATAAATTAGTAGGATTTGGACATAACTCAAGCTTGCTCCCTACCCTATTTTTACTTGATAATAATATGTAAAAGAAATTAAACTATACTCATGTGCATTTACAGCACGTAAAGATAGACAAGGTTGTAAGGGTTTACACTGATTTGGGTTTGGATTTCAACTCATTTTGGTGTTTTCTTTTTATTAATTTGGTGAAGGCTTCCATGCGGTGATCATTACCATACGTACCGTACGAAATGGTACGTACCGTACGAAATGGTGGTCTGGTGGCCTCCCTTCTTTATTGCTAAATGATCTTCATTCGTTATTCTCAAAATGCGAAATTGTTTTCGAAACACAAGGCAATTTAGAGTTTTTAGGATGATGATAGTGAGGAATGAAGATTTGAGGATGAAAAATGGAATATCAATTCATATATAACCAAAACCATTTGGAAGTCTAGAGTCTAGACCCGTTAATATTTGAGGCTACACTGGCTGAGTTGTATATTGGCTTCAAACACTGTCCAAAGAAGTGAAAGAGAGGAAATAAAAGCAAAAAGTGCAAGGCCCATAATTTGTGTGTAGCTGTTGCGATTAAACTAGCCTAAAACAATAAACAAGAACAAGAAGATTTTTATGTGATTCGATCAATTTGATCTATGTCCACGGGCAGAGAGAAATTCTTATTAATTTGGGAGAAAAATGATACATCAAGAATACAAGATATAGACCCCTTATATAATCATAGGGTATTTAGTCATATTCGGACTAGGAGATTCGGCCCGATCCCTCCGCTTCCATCACAGATCTCTAGGAAAAATCCACAAAATTCGTAACTCCACAAATTTCGGGTTGGATCGCAATTCGGGCCGGATTAACAAGAATCCCAGGCACAAATAACAGTAGCCATTTATACATAACGGGCAATAGATGAGAGGAGCTGCACATGAGGGTAGGCTTTCATGCCTTTTCAAAAATGGATGGTGGAGTCTGCCAAGTGCCAACCATGCACAACTAAACACACTCTACACTCTATATCCAAATCCCATTTTCCTTTTCTTCCTCGAACTTTATTTTAGGGTAAAAAAAATAAACTTTATTTCTACTACATATATATCGAAGACAACTCTTAAGTTCATTCTTTTATGGCTATGGACTTTGGTTATATTGAACTCAAAAACTTTATCCCATTTTTTCCACCTTTTTTTTTAAATTTCTAAAAAAGAAAAAGCAAGGGAGTACTCATATTTACCTAAAATTCTATTATTAGTGTTTGACATAGTTATATGGGGCTATCCTTTAAAGCGGTTAGAGTCAGACACTTTGGTTTGTTTGGCAAATCATTGGAATATTGATTTTTCAAAGAAGAGCATGGTACAATAATTAGACGAGATAAGGTTTGAGCCAATCCACCATTATTTTTTTAAAATTCAAACAAATGAAATGATACCATTTATAAGTGGGATTACTATAAAGATCAAAGTCTGGGTGGGTTCCTGATTATTCAGATAATGTTGATGCGATATACCATTAATATACAGACATCTACATATATCCCTTTAAAAAGATTGGTTTTCAGCTTTTATGAGCAAGCAAATTCTCCACTTATCTTGCTTGCCATTGTATATATATGCGTTGGAACAAAGTAATTCAATATATGTATTTAGCCAAATTGCTTTTTCTATTTAGAGGGAAATTATCTTTGGGTGTAGTGATGGGTTAAAATTACCCCATAAGTGTAATGAAATAATATTTTCTTAGGTTTAGTGTATTGTTTAACATATTTCCGCATTAGTGTAATTATCTTTGTATGTTTTACCTA
>AWWV01012221.1:0-37330 GCA_001974805.1 Corchorus capsularis | reverse complement strand
TTCGTTGTTAATTATTTACCATCCTTTTAATTTATTATATGTTAGGATCTGGTAGAAAAATTTTAAAAAAAATGACTTGATTTGGTTAAAATTAAAGCCATGACACTTTAAATACTTTAAATTATTGGAAAAAATATTAAATACTCAACTTTGAAATAGTCATAATCATCCAAGAAAAGAGCAAGAAAAATTACATAAAAAAAGATAAGAAATAAAAACGTAATGATAATATAACTACTACTACTACTAATATATTATTTATTATAATAATAAGAAGTTTGACAATTAAATCATAATAAGATGTTTAACGTAATATCTAAAAAAAAATGTTTAACGTAAAAATAAAAAATATTAAATACTCAACTTTGAAATAGTCATAATCATCTAAGAAAAGAGGAAGAAAAATTAGATAAAAAAGAAAAATGTAATGATAATATAACTACTACTACTAATATATTATTATTATTATTATTATTATTATTATTATAATAAGAAGTTTAACAATTAGATCATAATAAGATGTTTAACGTAATATCTAAAAAAAAAGATGTTTAACGTAAAAATAATGAGTATTATTTTAGACTTTTTTAATATGGAAATAAAATTTAGTTGGATTACATATTAATCCTTAAAAATATAATTAAAATCTTAAAATTAAAAAGTGTATTTTAGATATTTCAAGTTAAGATTTTTGAAATTTAGACTTATATATAATATATATATATAAAGATATATATATATATATATTTCTTTTCTTTTTCTTTTCTTTCTAAACAAAAACTAGAAGTTCTTCCCAGTTCTCATCTAGAAAATCACTTCGTATAAAATTATTTTCTATAAACGAATTCATGTAAAACAATTGTTATATACTAATTTAAAAAAGAACATCACTGTATACCAGGAATATATATAATATCTTTTTTTTAAAAAAAAAAAAGAGATAAGATGCCTTTCAAAAAAATGAAAATGAAAAATATTTAAAATGGATAAAATAGGTAAAGCATTTAAAACTCATTACACTAATAGGGAAATATATGTTGGTCTAGACTTCAGCGCTCCTATTGTGATACTCACAGTTTTGAATGTGATGCTCACATTGAATTCTGACCATTGGATGTAACATCTAATTTTCTGACCGTTGGATACTATAAGCTTTAACTTGCTAAACCGGTTTTAGAAACCTTTTGGACTGAATTCTTATGTGGTTGTTATCGTGATAGATTTTTACACATTTTTTATTCCAACCGTTGATATCAATTACATTTTTTACTTGATTTATTATTTTTTTCTCTAACTTTTTTATGTTGAAAAAAATACAACATAAAAAAGTTAGAGAAAAAATAATAAATCAAGAAAAGAATTGTAATTAATATTAAAGGTTGGAATAAAGAAGGTGTAAAAATCGGGTCCGGCTCCCCTCCATTACACCTTCCCTCCATTGGAATCCAATACCATATTAGATTAAAGACACATGTCAAAATCATTTTTAATGGTGTAGATTAACTCATCTCTTAATTATTCCTTATAAGTTACCTTACCTAATTTTTTCTCTCTTCTTCTCCTCCATGGATGTTATATGGATGTCGGGTAATATTATTTTTTCAAGCATCGTCCTTTTTTCCGGTACATTTCAAACCTTATCCTTATTTCTTTTTGTATGATTTCCCTCCCTGATTGCATTTGCAAATTGTGTAAAACTTGTTTTTCAAAAGATTTCACCCTTCGGCTAAAAAAAAGAAGATTTGACCCTGATCCCAGATTTTCAAATATTTATCCCCAACCAAAATCATATTATGATTTTTTGATATGTTGATAATATCAAAGAAGGGTTTTAATCCATGATTTTGGGAAGATGTTGATTTAATTAAAAAACTCTAACAATATAATCTTTTTCAATTGAAAGAATTGTTAAAAGGGATTTTTTTTTCGATTCAAAGAATTTTTATCATTTTCATGAAAGAAAGTTGCAGAGGGAGAGAAGTATGATGGGAAGATGATAGAGCGTAGGGGAAAATTAATGTATGGTAATTGAGTTGGGGAATATTAACAAAGGATTTAATCTACACCATTAAAAATGATTTTGACACGTGTCTTTAATCTAATATGGTATTGGATTCCAGTGGAGGGAAGGTGTAATGGAGGGGAGTCGGACCCGTAAAAATATATCACATACGAATTCATTTCAAAAGGTTTTGAAAACTGGTTTAGCAGGTTAAAGCTTATACTATCCGACGGTCTGAAAATTAGATATTACATCCAATGGTCAGAATTCAATGGGAGCATCACATCCAAAACTGTGAGCATCACAACGGAAGCGCTGAAATCTACACCTATTTATTATATGTTAAACAATACACTAAACTTAATAAAATGTAACTTCATTATACCGATGGGATAATTTTAACCCATCATTACACTCAATGATAATTCTCCTTATTTTCATAGGTAGTATATTATTTTTTTTCTTTTGTGGGTGTGCCAAACCCTCACCGAAGTGTAAGCAAGGATGACACAAATGGAACCCTAAGTAGCAAGCTACCATGGGTCCTTTCCCTTAAAAATTAATATCAGGACAAACATAAAGCTCACCCCCTGAACCCGTAGGCTCAGGTTATCAGATATTACACTGATAAGAACAGATATTATACTTGATCTTAGCCAAAAGGTCGAGAAAGGTATAGATAGTATATTATTTTGGTACTTCAGATTGTCGACATTTGAACCTTATAGATGCTAAATTTTGACTAAATGCTAAAATCAGGGTTTAACATTTTCGAAAATACTATATTTTTTTAGTAAATAATCAATTTCATTAATCAATAATTAGAGATTACAAACCTTGGAAGAAATAGTCCCGCACCACACGTTATCCAGCTCAATCTTTAGCTGGAGAATATACAAATATATTGACTTCCCTATTTACAAATTGAAATACAGAAATCAAATATGGTAGTCAAATCTCTAATATCATCTATCCTGAAAACTATATTATCAATAAACTACCTACAAACCAAATACACAAATAAATAAACTACAAACTAAACTCACATTTCGTAAGAATTGAACCCAAAACCTCATGGTTCAGGTAGACAAGAACTAAGAGTCCAATACTCTACCACCAGCCCAAATGCCCAATGACACGAAAATACTATATTTGAATCTTAGATTCTTTAAAAGAGCTCATATCAATTCCCAAAATTGCAAAATTAACTCATATAGCTCAAGGAGTCTTATGTAAGTGTTGGGCCGAGCTTTAGATTGGGCTTATTCAATTGATGGCAGGCATTTAGTTGAGTTGAATTTGTAATGTAGAACCTTGGTATCAAAATTTTTAAATTAAAGGCCGGTTCATAGACCTTTATTCATTGTTTTGAAAATCGGATCGGCCGATCCGATCAGTTGAATCGAGTATCGGAGGCCTGGCTGATTTGGATAGTTTGGCACCTTATAATTAGTTAACAAAGTCAAAACCTGTTTTTGGCCAGTTCAATCGCCGGTTGGACTGGAGAATCGGACCGGTTTTTAACATGTTGACTAGATTTGAAATTTTAAATTTTGACAAAAAAAATTGTTGGTAGTGAGATTTGAACCCATATCATAGTGCACTTAACCAGAAAGCTTTTTATGTCATTATTATGCAACAATTAATATTTACAAGTCATATTAGCCCGCGCTAGCGCAACGGGCATCCTTTGTTTTAGAGTGGTGCTTGATTAACCAATTGAATAAGGATATTAATATAATCATTTATATAAGATCCATGGACATTCTTTATTCTAGAGTGGTGCTTGATTAATTGATTGAATTATATAAGGTTGCAGTAAAAATGCAATTTAAATGGATTGGTTTTAATATTGTCTAAGCTAACTTTTTAGACATGCAAAACTAAGAAGGTCAAAGAACATGCTTTTATTTGTAAGTAATCAGAAATGCAAAATGGTAATAGAATATGGTGTTGATTGGATAATAATAGACACATTGAAGAAAGAGTGATTTAATTCATAAGGAGAAAAAAAGGGGTGGGGAAGGAGAAGGAAAAGGAAAGAGATGTGAAGCTGATAACAGAGGAGAGTAACGAAATGTTTGATTTTTGGCAAACCTGAAGATTGATCGGCACTGAGGAGTTGAAAGGAAGCAGTAGCTGAGTTGGTGGGAGGAAAAAAGAAAAGGAGATTGAAACATTAATTAAAAGCAATTAAGGAAGGGAAATGAATAATTACAAAAAAGGGTAGCAGGAAAAGGAAGGGGGGAAACTCATAGATGGGCTTTTTAGTCATCCGAAAAGTGTGAAAAGACCAAAATAGCCAAAAGGTGACACCACATTAATCCTTAATTTGGCCTTTAAGTAATTTCCATGGAAGTTAAAAATAATATATAATATATATATTATATGGAGTATAAAATTCTTATTTTGACCTTAATTGTCCTCATCAGACCAAACCGACAGTTGAACCGATTAGACCGATCGAACAGTCGATCGGAACCTTCACCAATTCCATGGCCGGTCGGTTTTTAAAAATATTGCCTTTATTTGAACATTTAGCCATAACTTTTATAATTATTAAGAGTTTGGCACTCTATTTATAGAGTATAGAGTATATATATGCGAAGGAATTGGTTTATATATATTGGTCTTTACAATGATAGTTTCTTTCAACAACAACTAAAAAAAGAAAAACCCTAGAAAAGTCTTTACCTATGTTTTCAAATGAAGATCATGTATTCGTTTAAATGATAACTTTTTCTAGCAAGTTTGCTATCTAATTCAAGAATATGAATGGAACTCCATTTGCAGTAGCAAATGGATTTCCTATATGATGTGCATCTTACTATCATAATAATAACTTAAAGTATAATCTTATATAAATTATTCAATTTGCCCAACTTTATGTTACCTTTGTTTATTCTATGCGTTGTTCTTAGCTCTTCATGTAGGAAAAATATCAATAAAATATATATAGGATTAAGTTACCCTGCCATAATGCCATACTCCTACCCAAAAAATAATAGTATAAAAGTTCATATATAATCTAACAATATTGTTAATTATAAATAATATTTCTTTTAGCAGTTTTTATTTTAAGGTTTTATGATGCTTGAGATGGGTGAAGAGTCATCTATGTTAACACAAACAGTATTTGGATCCCAAAAATGTATTTGTAGCGTATACAAGCAAAAAATTACCATTTTATTAAATTTTTAGGTATGCTTATAATTAAGAATTCTTTTCTTTTTCACAATTTCTCAAGGCAGAAGTTTGGGTTATCTTATAGTTGATGCAATGATGCCGCAAAACAATACTAAACTACTAATTTATCTATTTCTTTCTCTATTATATGGTTCCCTTTCTTGTATTTTTTTAGTTAATTACTATAATGTGGCCATAATTCTAAGTTACATTTTTCTATTTGAAGAAAATATTACTAATTATATAGCAAAAAAATTACTAACTTTTTTTTTAAAAAAATACGATAATACTTAGAAATCTTTATAATTAGATAGTGATTCTTTATAGTATGACCAAAATGTGCAAGATTATAAGATATAGATCATCAAACAAATTAACAATTCGTAAATCGGTCATTTAGCTTGGTGGTGGTACAGTGTTGGACTCTTATTCCAATAGCTAATGTTCGAATTCGATACAGTGTTGGACTCTTAGGCCATCTCCAACCAAGGCGGTAAAACACCAAATTGATAGAGAATGAACCAAAAAAAGGTCTCCAACGATGCGGCAAATTGCTAGACCTGAGGCACACCAAATTGGTGTTGCTACAGTGTTACACCAAATATGGTGCAACATTGTAGCAACGACAAAAATTTTTTTCTTTTCTTTTTTTTTTTAATGTTTTTTACTCTAAATGTTTATAATTAACTTATAAAAAATATTATTAGAAAGATTTAATTGAGATCTTTAAAATGAGATGCATATTAGATATATTTTGAAGTATATTTTTAATAATTATATATGAAAATGGTGTTAAATTGTAAAAATTTAATGATATAATAATGTAAATGGTGTTTTGGTGTGAACTACGTTGGAGTGGAAAAATATTTGATGTGAGAATATTCCAAAAACCATTTTTTTTGCACCAAAATGATGCAAAATTTGGTGCACAACATTGGAGATGCTCTTAGTTCCAATAGCTAATGTCGATCTCTATCAGGCTCAAGTACAATAATAATAATAATAATAATAATAACAATTCGGCAAGAAAAAAAAATCTAACAAATCAACAAATTAATATACTATAAAATCTGATAATCCAACAAATACCAATACAAAATTAGATGAAATTAAAATGCATAAACTGTGACACTTGACTTTAAAACCTCTTGACTTTTAAAAAAAAAAACATGCACCAACTAGTTGAAACGCCTATTAGAATGTAAAATTACAACTATTGAACTCATTACAGTAATTAGATTTGGATCACATTATATATTGACCTGTCTTTTTTCTTTATTTGTTATCTTCTTCATGTAACCTTTATTTTAAGTTACTAATATATATAATAATAATAATAATATAAGGAAGGTACTAACAATACAACCAGATTTGACAACAAATATGACAAAAAAAAAATCTTCTTAACTTAGCAACTATTTCATCCGCCAAAATAAAGCGGAAGCTTTTTAGAGTATGAACAAGTTTTAGAATATACTATATGATATATTAGATTTTGGTAATTCATTTCATCATTCCATAAATCATCTCATATTCTTTTTTTTTTGTGAATAAATCATCTCATATTCGTCTCCTACTTGAACTCGATTTTTTTTTTTAAACAAAGAGATAACTCTAATTGACTGATGGTGACTGATGGTGTGGAGTGTCTCAATTAGTATTTTTTTCGTCTATATTTTATTACTATATATTAATAATCTTAATTAACACAGTTTAATTATGATAATTTAAGTTTTAGATAAATAAAATCTCATAAGTATTATTATCTAAATTAAACTCATCCAAGTAGAAGCAAATAATTCTTGTCAACATTGAAATGAAAAAGTCAGCCAAAAATTGCACAATGATTCTTGTCAACATTCTTCTTCATGTAACCTTTATTTTAAACATAACTAGTAGTATCAAAATTTTGATTGAAACTTTAATTATACATTTTTAGGTGTAAACGAGTAGAGCTGGAAGCTTGGAACTTTGCCAAACTTGTACTCACTCATTGGAAAAACTTAGAACTTGAAGAATTTTTATTTTTCAAACTCAAGTTTGGCTCGTTACGAACTCAAGCAAGTTCCGCTCGACAGACTCACCAATCTTCAAAACTTTTCAATAATAATAATCGGGATTTTAGGGTTTGGGTTTTATTTTTATAGTTATCTTAAAATTGTAAATATCATTACATAATATGGCATAATTGTAATTTTAGATATTTTAAAAAATATATATGAAATAGAATATATATATATATACATATATACATACTTATACATGTATTTTGAAGCTCGAATGGTATGGATCGAGTATCTTAATACTCAAGTTTGACTCGAGAAAAATCGAGGTGAACTTAAGCATTCATCGAGTCGAGTTCAAGTAACTCACTTGACTCATTTACATGAAATAGAAAGGAAAAAAACAAATATGTAAAAGAAAAAGAAAGTATTTCTATTTTGATATTTTCTGTAATTCAAAAAAAGCAGTAGTATTTGTATTATTTCTTAAGAAAAAGAATAGTAATAAAAAAAAGCAATAAATATTAAATTAAAAATTATATAAATATATATAAATAATTAAAGTAAAATAAATAAGGAAGAGCTTGGAGAACCTGAAGACGGAAATTACAACGCCTAGCCAACGAACGACAAAACGGCTCTTCATTTCCTTTTCTAAACTTCTCTCTTCGGTTTCAAATTCAATTCTCCTTTCCTTTTCAAATGCTAATAAATAAATAAATAATTTATATACATTTTCATATTTAAATTAATACATGCTTCTTCAATCTCTGCATCTCTTGTCCACTCTTTCATGGCGGGTCTCTACTCTTCGTCAAGACCCTCCCCATCTTCTTCTTCTTCTTCCCTCTCTACTTCTCAGCAATCCTTCGCTTCTCGTCTTCTCTTGCTTTTGACTCTTCTCCCATTAACTCTCGCCTTATTTGCTTTTGTCCTCCAATGGCGAGGCGGTCTCACCGACCCCATTACTCGTTGGTCTCCTGACCCTTTCCAGTTCCCCGGCATGGCTAACTCCGCCTCTAACTCTCCCTCTGATCGAACCTCCGGTTCCGGTTGCGTCGATCTTCTGGGTCAGAGTCGCTCCCCGGCTTTCCCTTATTATAAAGATTGGAAGTTCGATTTCGGGTCGGATCTTAGGCCTAAGGTTAGTTGGATTCTCAGGTCTTAATCTTTTATGGCTCTCCATTTTATGATTTGATTGTTGGAAATGTATATTCTTATTCTATGATGCATTTTTTTTCCTTTCGTTTTCGTTTTTATTATTAGGGAAATGAAAAACTGATCTTAGTTTCATTTATTTTCTCACAAAAATATTGAATTCGATAGTTTTGATCTTATTGAATTGGGATGAGGGAAAAATGAATAGAGTCAATGCACTTGGTTCAATGAATCTGAAATAAGTGATTTTTAGGTCATAATCCAGAATGGACTACTTAATTTTCTGAATTGAATATTTCTTTTAAGAAAATTTAGCGAAACGTAAAACTAAAATTAGGCATGGCTGCAATCAGATGTAAATTTCAGTTTCAACTGCTAGATGTCCACATAGTCATGATCTAGATGATTTAGAACAAGGGAAAAAGATTTCCAGATCAGGTAGCAAGATTTTAAGGAAAAAGGGAAGAAATGTAAGAACTAAGGGTGGAAAATAAATTCCAGAAGTGACACATCAATGACAATGAATATAAAATGCACCCTAACGTTGAAAATATGAGGTAATTAAGATTAAAGCCCTAACGCCAAATGTAAACTGAAACAGAATTAGATCTGGCAAAGGTCCTGACACTCAGGAAATTAGCTCAACTATGAATAATATATCCGAAATAGTCTAAAATATAGCAAAATTAAGCTCATAGAATTTTAAAAAGTAACAAAATAAAATGTTTTAAGTGGCTTAGAGCTTCCTTTCTGTCCAGCATCATCTGGTTTACTTTTGGGAAATATATTATTATGTTTGTGCTACATTGGTTTGTTCATTCATAGCTGCAGTTTTTGTGAGAACATTTGGTTTGTTTTTTGCACATTGAAGCTGGTTTTCCTTTTCCCAATAAAGTGTGGTTTTGTCTGAATTCAAAATTTATGGTAATAATATGTACATATAGGTATTAATTTTATTGTCAAGGGTTTGTGTGGGCTGAAATTTGTTTGCAACTACACCTTTTCATTCCTTGTTGTAAGTAACAGTCTTCTGAACTATAGCAGCGAATATTTTCTTAAAAGATGCAAGGTTGATGGCCAAAAAAGAATGACAGTTGCAGGAGTTAATTGTAAACTTCCCCCCTGAAGTTCCATAAAAGAAAGAAAAAAAAAAAGGCTTTCCACCTATATATTTTGAGTCTCCATTTTTTAGGATGTAAGTTTTTCAAATTGAAGGGGATGTCTGTAATATACTCTTTTTTTCTTTTTTTTTTTTTTTTTCTCTCTAAATTACTTCTAATTCTGTTGATTTCTCTTTTGTAATACAAGTTTAATATGGTTTTAGAAATCCTTTTGTCAGACATTGACCATTATTTTCATCCATGTATGTTATTATGATTTTATGAATCGGGAAAGCTAACTCTTACTTTCGTTTGGCTGTATTGCTGCATGCCAGATATGTATTATATCAAGTACTTCCGCTGGCTTAGAACAGACATTGCCATGGCTTTTTTATCACAAGGTTATTGGAGTTTCAACCTTTTTTCTTTTTGTAGAGGGGAAGGCAGCCACTCCTAATGTATCTAAAGTCCTACAGTCTATTCCAGTGAGTATAAATCCTTTGGACTGTGGTTATGTTCTACAGTTTATTCCACTTTGCCTCTGTTCTTATGTGAAAGATGCATTTTTTGCAGGGTGTGAAAGTGATATACAGGACGAAAGAATTAGAGGAACAACAAGCTAAAAGGTTAGTACATTATTTAGTTTATGAGTGATAAGAAAAGTAAATGTTTTGTTGTGGTGTACTAGAAGGCAAATTTTGCACTTTCCTTTTTCTATACAAAACTTAAATGATTGTTGGTGAACTCAATGCTAGAGAGAGGGAGTAAATTTTGGAGGCTAAGAATAGACCTACTCTCGGTCGTGGTATGCCAGTGATGGTAGCAATCAAATCGAAGCATCATAGTTTTGGGCCTAAATTTCATTCTGGTGGGCCTACAAAATCAGAATAAATTACAATGTGTTGTCAAGACTTGAGAGACATGATTTTATAAATAGTGCTATACTGCTATGTTCCAGGATGTAACCTAGAGATGAACCTCAAATGCTCTTAAATTACCCTAAGATTGTATGCCATGAACTTTTCATATCATGAATATAGGTTAATATGGTTTTCTGGAGATTTAATTCTTGATGGGATAATATAGTTGCTCCATATTATAATTTCTCGAGGTGCCTTTTCTGTTTACTTTACTTTTTGTCTTTAAAATGCTTTACGGAAATACTTGTTCTATTTCTGGCCAAAATAATAATAGAAAGGGTACCTGTTATATGTTGATGGTCTGACTTGATGTTGTTCTATTTTCTTGTCCTATTTTGCTTTGGGTGCTTGTAGTCGGATTTGGAATGAGACTTGGTTGGCAAGCTTCTTCTACAAACCATGTAATTATGAGTTATTCGTGAAGCAATCCCTTAACATGGAAATGGCTATTGTCATGGCAAGGGTATGTTTTAGATTTGCATCTTTGTGATGATAGATGTATATATTTAGCATAAATTCAGTTTGATTGTCAAATAAAACTCTTAGCCTTACTATTTTATCTTCATCTATGTATAGGAGGCTGGCATGGATTGGATTATTCATCTTGACACTGATGAGCTTATATATCCTGCGGGTGCTCGTGAGTACTCTTTAAGACAACTGTTGTCTGAGGTGCCTGGAAATGTTGATATGGTTGTCTTCCCAAATTATGTGAGTAGACTTGCCTTGTTAATCTAGGTCAAGTTTAAATTGCAGTTTTTCTGGGGATAAAGAGGTTTAGTTGGTAAAAATTGTGTATTCAATCTTTGTTTTATATCACATGCATTTTTGTCAGGAGAGCAGTGTTGAGCGGGATGATATAAAGGAACCTTTTACCCAGGTATGATCTCTTTTTTGGCAAGGTTTAACAATATGCCTAATATGACACTGTTGGGAACATTTATTAAGTTTCTTGTATCTCATTCCTGCGTTATACCCAATCTTCTTTGTAACTTCCGTGTAAAGTAGATTTTGCTAAAGTCGAAATCATTTATGCATCCATTGCTTATGATTCCCTCCTTTATCTTGGCACAGGTATCAATGTTCAAGAAGAACTATGATCACCTTCCCAAGGATGTTTATTTTGGCAATTATAAAGAAGCAACCCGTGGTAATCCAAACTACTTTCTGACCTATGGAAATGGGAAATCAGCTGCACGTATTCAAGATCATCTTCGTCCTAATGGTGCTCATAGATGGCATAACTACATGAAGACACCAAAGTACAGTTATTTTCCTATTTTTATATTATTTTTGGGTGAATGAATTGTGGTTAATTACTATTTTGTGTGTTTGACATTATGAATTCTTTCCATAATTTTCTTTTCCAACATTGTCAAGGTGCTTTCCTAGGTGCTATGGCACCATGCAGACCTAGTAATGTGCCTTGCACTACACAGCATCTGTGCTTAAGCGTGCTTTTGCCAAAAGTGCAAAAAAGGCACACTTAAGTCTTAATTTTGTTTCTTTAGATTTCTTCTAATTGCCAAGGGAAGATAACATTGGCTCCCTCTACAGGAATTAAACATTGTATAATGTAGTCTACTCGCATTGTTTTCAAAGATCCAAGTTAAAAAAATTTGGCTTTCTTTGGGGATGAATTTTGGTTGATTAGCTACAAGTCAATCTTCATCTTTGGAACATCTTAAACAATATAATAAAGTAAATTCTTTATGTTCTATTGTTGTCGAACACAGATTTACTTCAAATGGAAGAGTTCTTCTATCTGTTCTGTTCACTTTTATGTAACCTCTTTTTATAAGGCATATACTTTGGGGTTTAAGTGCACAATTTCTTTCCTTTTCCTTTTATAGGTATGTAACTACCTTTATTTTGTGTAATGTTTCATAGTGAGATAAAATTGGATGAGGCTGCTGTTCTTCATTATACGTACCCCAAATTTTCTGATCTCACTTCAAGGCGTGATCGATGTGGATGCAAGCCTACAAGGGATGATGTTAAAAGGTGTTTCATGTTGGAATTTGATAGATCTGTGAGTTCAAACTGATGCACCACTGTGTTCCATTTTATCTCCTTCTAACTTGCATCTTAGTTTCTCTTGCCTCTTGCTTTTACTTTTAAATATGTGTTTGTTGTTTTTCCTTGCATTTTTTTAGATAATCTGTTCTCTAAATTAAATGGCATTACAGCTGTAGGGACATTGAGTTGTGGCTTAACTGTCCTTTGGTGCAAACATGAGTGTTACTTTTGATATTTTTAATGCTAGTTGACAAGCATATTGCTAGATTTTGTCAGGCTTTTCATTGTTTTGGGGGATCTGGTTATATATTGAATCAGATAGTATTTCTGTCGTGAATATCAATTAATTTTTCAATATTCTTTGTACTTATGTATCACAGATAGTTGTGTTGTAGAAAGTTCCATGTTCGTATTCTATTGACCATATTCTTAATGTTTGCACTTATCAGGGTGGAGAGTGGCAAGTTCTCTGTGATGATTACATTTTTAATCATGCAAGGAATGTTTAGATATTCTAGGGTATTCTCGATGGTGGCAGACTTTAGTGATGCTACTAATATTTGGGCTTAATTTGCTTAAAAGTTCTGTCATGTTATATTTCATTTCAGGCATTCATAATTGCTTCAACTGCAACGGAGGAGGAAATGCTTCGCTGGTAATGTCTAATTAACATATCAAATGTCCTCTATTTTCAGGATTTTCAGTTCAAATATAAACCATACAGAGCTTCTGTGTTGCATATTACAAATGAGGATTTCTTGCTTTTGCCTTTAAAGTTGCTTTGTGGGAGAGACATTGTGAATGGCACTTTAATGATGAAGGAATTGGGTCTTGGAATGTTGATTCATTGAAATCCTCTTATAATATAAGTTAGACATTTAGGGTTTAAGGTTTAGCTACAGAAAAGAAAGAGAGTGGAAGGAAATTTTTCAATCTAATGGTTAGGCTACAGAAAACACGTGGTTATGAATCCCAATCATGAGATTGAAACTGTTTCCATTTCCTTTCTTCCTCTTACCTACCAAACAGTGTTAATGATAGGTTTAGCCTACAAGTGAATTACTGATCTCTCTTAGGACTATTTCATACATAGTTTGTCCTCATATGCATTAAATGCCCCTGTGCTTACTGGCCTTAAACATTTCTCACCAATCAATTTATTTCTCCCAATAATTAAGTCTTCCTCAAATAACTTTGTTCTTTTTTTCTTCTTTGGCACAACAAGTAACTTTGTTCTTTTTACTTAAGGTACCGTGAGCGTGTGGTTTGGACTGATAAAGCATTGAACTTGAAACTTTTGAGGAAGGGCATCTTAACTCGGATTTATGCTCCCATGGTGAGTTAAACTACTGAACATGTTTATCTGAAGACTTGCTTGTGGTTTTTAGCTGATCTTTGCTATGGAATATTTTTGTGGATGAGCATATGTGGTTCAAGTGTCAGATTCCTTGAATTATTCACCTTTTTTTCCTGTTCACAGGTTATAATACAAGGGCTTCGGGAATCTGGCATTTTCACTTCTGTAATACAATCAGCACAGACAACTCTCTCAAAGGAAAAGTTCTTGACATCCATTGAGAGTAGCAACTCTACTAGAGTAGATGAACCCAAAATAATGTCTTCCAGAAAGATTGGTCAGAAAGAATCTCAGGCAACTGCCAGACGGATGTTGGAGATTGCCAACGAACTTTCTTATGATTCGGTAGTCCCACCACTTTCACCTCCAGTCCCAGATGGTATTCACGAAGGAATATGATGACATAAGATTCAAAGTGATTACTGCTGCCTCACTGTTCCTGCAAAGATTGTGAAACTTGCATTGGAAGTGGTTTAAATGGAGACAATTTTGAGAGTGATACAAGTTGGGTTTGCCGGGTCTGGTGGGGCAATTAATTGTTCACTTTCTAGGGACTCTTCCCGATCATTAACCAAGCGCTGCTGTACATTACAGGTTTAGATTTAGTAGATTATAGAGTGTAGAGCGGGATTCTGACTAGAAATTGACGATTGTTGCATCTTTTATATATTTTTTTGATGCCTAGGCTTATTTGTTTGAGGCTGTAATATTAACCGATTCGTCATATAATTTAGTTGACGCACATCGAGAGGGGATGCATCTTTATTCCCCACTCAGGTTATAGAGATGGTTTATCAATCGAAATTTTAGAAATGGCACATTGCTGTTCCATTCTTTTGCATTTACTTGGAAGAATTGCATTATCTTTGCTTTCCAGTCTTGTCGTTTTGTTTCTTGAATAAAAAAAAAAAAATCTTCTATCCTCTTTGGGATGGAAATCCTCCGCCACGACTATGTGGTCCGTTGGTGCCCCATTTCCTAATTAGACGCCACTTGTTAATATATATTCATTGACTAAGTCAAGTTTTCTTAGTCTTTGAAAAGACTAGCTCCCTGCCGAATCATTGTTTGTGCCTGTACTTCTCCAGGAACTTGATTATAATTTTCATCTTCTTCTGTTTCCTGAACTGAGGGTGGAGAGTGAGGATTTGAATTAAGATTAAAGAATTCTTTGTTCTTTACCAGTTACAGACCGGCTTTGCTTTGAAGAAGATGGCAGAAGCATTTCTCACACAGGTTGCAGCTACTCTAGCTGTAAAGCTGGCTTCGTTGACTTTTGAAGAATTAAGGTTGGCAGGTGGTCTCAGAAGAGAGCTAAAAAAGCTTGAGGCCACCATGTCTACTATAAAGGCGGTACTTCTGGATGCTGAAGAGCGGCAGGGCAAGAACCATGAGTTGCAACTTTGGCTTTGGAAGCTCAAAGATGTTTACTATGACATTGAAGACCTTCTTGACGAATTTGAGATTAGCTTAGCTGAACAGAGGGAGATGCACAACTGCACAAGCACCCGAAGAAAGGTACGCCACTTCTTCTCACACTCTAACCCTTTCGCTTTCAGTATGAAGGTGGCTCATAACGTTAAGGATATAAGAGAAAGGTTAAATGAAATTGCAGCAGATAAATCCAAGTTTCATTTGCTGGAAAGGGTTGGTAGTAGGCGAATTGTGCTCAGGGAGAGGGAGATGACCCATTCATTCATCCATTCTTCGGATGTCATTGGGAGGGAAAATGACCTAGAAAGCATCATAGACATTCTATTGTATCAGGGTGAAGCTGAACATCTCTCTGTTGTTCCCATAGTTGGGATTGGTGGTCTTGGGAAGACGACTTTAGCTAAAATGGTGTACAATGATGAAAGGATGAATTCCCAATTTGATCTAAAAATGTGGATATCTGTGTCACAAAACTTCAATGTTGAGAAACTCACAAGGGATATCTGCAACTTAGCCACAGGTAAAAATTGTAGTGACCTAGTTTTTGAGCAGTTGCAATCTTGTTTGCGGAGTACTTTGAAGGATAAGAAGTATTTGCTCGTTTTAGATGATGTGTGGAATGATAATAGAGCAAAATGGATTGAGTTGAGAGATTTGTTAATTGGCAATGCTATGGGGTGTAAAATTCTTGCGACAACACGTAGTCCGCTTGTTGCTACCGTTATTGGAACAGTTCCGGCACACAATTTAACAATTCTTCATCAGGAAGATTGCTTGTCTTTGTTTCTCAAATTGGCCTTTGTCAGAGGACAAGAGAAGCAGCACCCTAACCTTGTAGAAATTGGGAGGGAATTGTACAAAAATGTGGTGGTGTTCCCTTAGCAGTCAACACCCTGGGGAATCTGCTTTATTCAATCACTGATGAAAGGGAATGGTTGTCTATAAGAGATAGTGAGATCTGGAAATTGAAACAGAGAGAAAATGACATATTACCTGTTCTGAAGTTGAGTTACGATCGGGTGGAGCCTCACTTGAAACAATGTTTTGCATTTTGTTCACTGTTTCCGAAAAACTATATGTTTTACAGCTTTGAGCTGATTCAGTTTTGGATGGCACATGGTCTTCTTGAATCTGATCGTCAAAATGAGGAGTTGGAAGACACAGGGCTGCGATATTTGAAGGAATTATGCTCTGTATCTTTTCTCCAAGTTGTCGAGGATTACGAGTTCTTTTTCACTTGTAAAATGCATGATCTTATTCATGACCTTGCATTATTAGTGACAGAAAAAGAGTGCTGCACCCTAAACTACCTTGCTGAAAACGTTCCTAAAATGGTTCGCCATTTTTCATTTTCTGACACCAATTTGCTTGGCCAAGAAGTTCCAAAAGCATTGCTCCAATTGGACAAGGTGCGTACAATTTTTTTCCCAATCAAAGGAGTAGGACCTTCTAGTGAATCTTTTGTTAGCATGAGCTTCTCAAGATTTAGGTACTTGCGGGTGCTGAACTTAAGTGACTCTCATTTGGAAGTGTTGCCAAGTTCAATTGGGACGCTGAAGCATCTGAAGTACCTAGACTTATTCAGGAACTATCAGATCAAGCAACTCCCTGAATCAATATGCAGGCTTCAAAATTTGCAGACTTTAAGGCTTGAAAATTGCAGTAGGCTCGAAGAGATTCCTCGAGGCATCGGGGAGTTGACCAATCTACGATTCCTAGAAATAACCACTAGACAATCACTTCTCCCTAATAACAGAACAGAATGCCTAAGTTCACTACGGTTTCTATCTTTCTTCAATTGTGACAACTTGAAAAACTTGTTTGAAGGTATGGAACACTTTACATCCCTTCGAACATTGGTGATTTCATCATGTGGAAGTCTTACCTCTTTGCCCCGAAGTCTCCGATACCTTTCTACATTAGAGACTCTGGTGATAGGCGCTTGCGAAAATCTTAACTTGACAGATGAACGAGATAGTGAAGACAGCAAGTTGAGACTTCGTTCATTGCTACTTGGAGACTTACCGGGGTTGTTGGCTTTGCCTAAATGGCTTCATGGGTCAGCTTCCAGCTTGCAGTATCTGTATGTTGATGATTGTCCCAACTTGATGGCCTTGCCTGAGAGGTTTCAAGACTTTGCATCACTTCAAAAGCTTGATATACTAAGGTGTCCAAATTTATCATATTTGCCAGAGGGAGTGAGTAGTCTGACTTCATTGATAAGATTGAAGATAGGACATTGTCCAAGGTTGATAGATAGATGTAAAATGGTGGTAGGAGAGGACTGGCCCAAGATAGCTCATGTAAATGAAATCTACCTTGATGGTTTCAAACTTTGATCATCATTTTCTTCTTCTTTCGTATTATTAATTAGGCATGGGAGGACTCTAATCTATACTATATATAAAAGTACGAATAAGGGGAAACTTTGTATTTTCCGATTGTACCCTTATTTTTAAAACATATTTCCAATTATACCCCTTTTTTAAAAACATATTTCTAAATTGCCATTACTAAATAATATTTTAATTATAAATTATTCTATTATTAGTTATATTAGATTATATAATACGTATAATTTTATTATTTAAAAATTAATTAAAAAATTCAATTTAGACCGAATTATAAGTTTGTCAAATTGATTTTAGTTGATGAACATGTAAATTTCCTTTACTATTAGTTTTTGAATTTAATATTTTACTTTTAATTTCAATTTTTAAATGTCAATAAAAAGATTAAACTAACACTAACACGTACAATACTATTGTTGGTGAAGCTCTATCTCTTAGTTATATAATGTTTTGCCGCATTCACTTTGTTCAATTGGAAATTGTTGAGTTAGAAGAGTTGGTGATATTATGATTTTGATTTTCTTGTCTCTATGTGGTTATCAAAATTTCATAAGATGGCTATTATAATTTCATGAGGAGGTTATCAAAATTCCATAGCGTGGTTACCAAAATTTCATATGGAAGTTATCAAAATTTCATAGTGTGGTTACCGAAATTTCATAGGATCAGGTTATTAAAATTTCTTAGGTTAGTTATTGAAATTTCATAGGGTGGTTAACAAAATTTCATTAGGAGGTTACTAATATTTCATTGGGAGATTATCAAAATTATATATCGTGGTTATCAAAATTTCATATGAAGGTTATAAAAGTATCAATTTCATAAGGAGTACCAAAATTTGATAGAAGGTTATCAAATCTCATAGAGTGATTATCGAAATTCCATAGAGATCAGATTATCAAAATTTATAGGAAGATTATCAAAATTTCATAATGTTGTTATCAAAATTCCAAAGCGAGGTTATCAAAAATATTACATAATGTGATTATCGGAATTTCATAGAGGGATCAACAAAATTTTATAAAAAGGTTATCAAATTTTCAGAATGTGATTACAAAAATTTCATAGTGGTATTTCTGGGAAGGTTATCAAAATTTCATAGTATGGTTACAAAATTAGGCAGGTTATTAAACTTTTATTATGGAGGATATCAAAATTTTATAGTTTAGTTTTCAAAATTTCATAAGAGGGTTATCAAAATTTCATAGTATGCAGATCAAAATTTCATAGGGAGATTAACAAAATTTCATAATGAGGTTATCAAAAAATCATAGGGAGGTTATCAAAATTTGTAGTCATCAAGATTTCATAAGAAAGTTATCAAAATTTTATAGGGAGGTTTATCAAAATGAGTATGACTACTAACAATACATATGGAGGTTTTTTTGAAAAAAAAAACGTGGTTATCAATATATCATATGGAGGTTATCAACATCTCATAGTATTGGTTAGCAAAATTTCATTGGAAAGTTATCAAAATTTCATACTGGTCTTCAAAATTCCTTAGGGAGGTTAACAAAATTTCATAAGAAGGTTAAAAAAAATTATAAAAAGGTTCTCAAAATTCCATAGTATCATTATTAAAATTTCATAGGAATGTTATCAAAATTTCATAATGGGATTATAAAAAATAGTGTAATTATCATAATTTAATAGAGGGATTCATAATTTCATATGAATATTTCATTTAAACACGTTGGGCCATGTGCAACGCACGTGAAACCTAAAACTAGTATAAATAAATGTTTGCTGCTGTGTTATATAGTTACTTGTATCTAATCTACAAAGTTCTTTTTATGAGACATGTCAATTGTTGCATACTAGTTTATTGACTGAGGTGTTCCAATTTTCAACTTTTTTTTTTTGATAATTAGCAATTTATTTATCCAGGAAAAGCACCAAGTGCTATACAATGTACCAATTTTATTCAAAAAAAACAAAATGACAAGATTACAAAGACAACAAATTGAGAAAACTTAACTACAGAGACCAGAGATAACAAGGTTCCAATTAGAACACAAACGTCTATTAACAAAATCAGAACTAATTCTACTTAAGCCATGAAGCTTGAATTTAATGGCATCCTTGACATGCCCAAACACAACCTCAAAAGAACTCTGCTACCTCCCATGAAGCCTGGCATTTTTTTCCATACAAATGAAATAGCAACAGGTAGTCCAAGCCAGCTTTAAAATTGTGGTAAGAAGAGATTTACCTTTTAAGCCCTGAATAGCCTAAAGATATTCAAAATTTCAGTCCTCAGCTTGTCGAGAAAAGCCACAAGTTGAGAGAACCCTTTGCCGCACTGCTCTAGAACCCTTTGCCACATTGCTCTAGAATAGGTACAAGTGAAGAAATCATGGTCTCTATTCAGGGGCGTAGCCACCTTGTTGTGAGTGGGGTCAAATGACCCCACTCAAATTTGTAAGCCTTTGTAAATAGGTATATGAATTTGATAAAGGGGGTTGCTAAATACCGCCCCCTTTTTGCTATTCACCGTCCCACTTTTTACATTTTTGCCCTTTGCTTCATTTTCTATGATTTCAAATCCTCTGAAATCTTGAAGCTATCACGAACGTAGAATAGCCGGAGAACTCCGGAAATGGACGATAACATGCCGTATTTTGATGACGATTTAAGAAAAATGTAATTTTTTAGGAAATTTAAGTCTGATGACCCGTGCCGCCCCAAGAGGGCGGCTTACCTTGGCTCAAACCGCCCCAGAGGGGCGGCTTTGCCACGGCAGGCTGCCCCGGTGGGGCGGCTTTGCCACGGCTGTGCCGCCCCACTAGGGCGGCTAGGCTATTTTTTTTTAAAAAAATAATGAGCTATTTTTTACGGGGTCGCCCTGTCGTGGCAAAGCCGCCCCCCTGGGGCTGCTTGACCCATGGTAAGCCGCCCTCTAGGGCGGCACGGGTCATCAGCCTTAATTTCCAAAAAAGTTCATTTTTCTTATATCGTCATCAAAATACGACATGTTATCGTCCATTTTTCTTAAATCGTCATCAAAATACAGCACGTTAACGCTATTCTACGTTCGTGATAGTTTCAAGATTTCAGAGGATTTGAAATCTTAGAAAATGAAGCAAATGGCAAAAGTGTAAACAGTGGGGCGGTGAATAGTAAAAAGGGGGCGGTATTTAGCAATTCAGTTTGATAAATTTGGCAAATTGACCCCACTAAACAATAAGTTTGGGGTCAATATATATTCAACCAAAAACTTATTGGGGTCAATTTGTTATTAATAAGAATTTGATGCTTAACTTTTGTTTATATTTTGCTCTTGCATTCTATAATTTTAAGGAGTTAAATAAAAACCAAACCAAACAAAGATTAAAATCTCTCCTTTTTTTCCTCTTTTGAACTTGAATTAAACATATTTCGCATTCCTATAACTACAATTTGGTTTCTTGTAAAGTTTGAGACGCGCATAGCTAGCGTATATAACAACAAACTTTTATGAACATGATAATAGTTTATCTCCTTTTAGTTGAATAAAATTTAACATTTCATCTTAATATATAACATATATATTTTGCACTGTCCACCATTACACAATTTACATCCCGTAATAAGAAAATTAAAGCTTTTAAGATAGAGATTCATCTAATAATTGCTTCTTGTAGCTAGTTGCATCATATTTTCAATAAATGTAGTTTTATTTAAAAATTATGTTGAAATTATAAGTTCAATTTGTTAGAAGCATACTTCTCGAGAGTTGAAACAATCTTAATTTTCGCGCGCTTTTAACTTGAAATAATTTAGTTTGTGAAAAAAACAAAACCCCGAAAATAATTTAGTTTTGGATTTGGATCAATAATGTGTGAGGATATTTTAGCTAAGCAAAAGATCATGTTGAAATAATTTATTTCACATAATTTCCTTAAGAAATAATATACGCTATATTGAAAAAAAAAAGAAGAAGAAAAAGAAGAAGACTTTGACCCCACTGAACAGGATGTCTAGCTACACCACTGTCTCTATTCTCAATTTTCAACTTTTGCATAGTAGTTTAATGGTATACTAGGTATAAGACCCGCGTTTCGCTGCGGGGTCGAAAATTTTATGAAAGAATTTTTATGGTTATTTGTTAATCGGACAATCAAAACCACAAAATATCGAAAAAACTTTTTAGAATTGAAACATAAAAATTAGCTCTTGAATCCTTGATGAAAGTTGTAAATCATGAAATTACCTTTTAATAAACACATGAATTACATTAATTGGACAAAACAAAAAGAAAAAAGAAAAAAAAAGTTGAACCACTAAATCGAGTAAGATAGAATTTGTAAAGGACAAAGTAGTATAAAGTAAAAAGTATGAGGGTCATTTGATAAGTAATCCAAATAACAAAATGTTTGTTGATGGAGATCTTGAAACATAAAAATTCCATTTTGAACCATTCATGAAACTTGTAGATCAAATTTAGTTTTCGGGTCTTTCATGAAAATTGTAGATCATGCAATAACTTTTTAACCAATACTTGAATAACTTTAATCAGACATGTGGATCAAAAATTATATGCTATTAAATAGACCGGCAGCCGAAACTGCCAAATTTGAGAAGCATTTATTTTAATTGAAACATAAAAATTGACTTTTGAGTCATTAATGAAAGTTGTAGATCATGAAATTACACTTTTAATAGACACCTTAATCGAACAAATATAATAAATAAATAAATAAATAAATCTGATCGATCAAGATAGAATCAGTAAAGGATTATGTAGTATAAAGTACTAAAATATGATGATCATTTAAAAAATAATCCAAATAAGAAAATGCTTGTTGATGGAGATCTTGAAACATAAAAATTCCCTTTTGATCCCTTCATGAAACTCGTAAATCAAATTTAGCTTTCGGATCCTTCATGAAAGACATAAATCATGCAATAATTTTCTAACCGACACTTAATAACTTTAATCAAACATGTGGATCGAAAATTTTATGATATTAAATAGACGGGCAATCGAAACCACAAAATTTCGGAATCACTTTTTTGAATTGAAACATACAAATTGGCTTGTGGGTCCTTCATGAAAGTTGTAGATCATGACATTACCTTTTTATAGACATCTGAATAACCTTAATCGGACAAATAGAAAAAATAATTTAAAAAATAGAACAGAAACGTTAAATCGATTTGTAAAGGACTAAATAGCACGAAGCAAAAAAGTATGTAGGTAATTTGATAATTATCCCAAAAAAATACATATTGGTGGAGATAGGGATCCACAAGGGTAATTTTTTGCAAACTTCCGAAAATACCCTTAGTCATCAATTTAAATAACAAAAAAACCAAGTATGAAATGACTAAAGTACCTCTCCCCATTTGCTATTGGATTGATGAGGTTAAATCTTTTGATTGGTTTTTTAGTAATTTCAAAATCCTCCTATTATTGTTTTTATTTTTTATTTTTATTTATAATATGTACCATCTTTTAGTCAATGTAGATGAATAAATAAGACAAATTTTGCTGCTGGCACGTCAATTCTGGCCCCTTGATGGTTTTTTTTTTTTTTTTTCTGAAATTTCAATTAGGATCCTGAATTTTGCCAAAAGGGTCAAATAGGTGCCTAAACTATGAAAAGGTCAAATTAGTGCCTGAATTTTTCGATTTGGATCAATTCAGTCCAAAATGTTTTGGATTATTTACATTTAACAGGCTTATAATCTACTAACATTTTGAACTGAATTGCCCCAGATCGAAAAGTTCAGGCACTAATTTGACTTTTTCATAGTTTGGACACTTATTTGACCCTTTTGACAAAGTTTAGGATCCTAATTGGAATTTTAGCCTTTTTTTTTTTAATAGAGTAGGATTTTTAATTATTTAAACTGGATATTACATAGAGTAGGTGCTTATAAAACGGGTAGTAGTCCCATGATATCATAGGTGTGGAAAAGAATTATAAATAGGATTTTTATTACATTTTTATTTTTTAGCTTGTATTTGGGACTGTATATATAGTTGTGAAAAAGAATTAATAGTTATTTTCATTGATTCTTAAAGGCTACAGATTTTTTTTTTTATCCTTTTTTGGTATACCTCCTGGCACCTCAACTAAATCCAAGTTGAGCCAAGTTGAACTTCAAATTGGGAAAATCTCCTAATCTTATTATCTCCATTCACACGACACCGCCATTCACACGACACGAACAAGATCTTATTTATGGGGCAGTAACAAGCTCCTTTATTCGGTCAAACACATGTTTGCTTATGGCAAATGTTTAACTAAAAGTGGAAACTACTCTTTCAAAGGAAAGAGACAGGCTAACAATGTTGACATACGAAGGTCCTAATCCAAAAAATCAACTATCAAATACCAGGTGTCTACTGCAATTGGCTAACGGATGGGTTACGTTTTTGGCCTTTGAAAAGGCAATTTCACCTACCATATTGTTTCCTGGAAAATCATGGATGAGTTTGTTCCTATACTGTCCACTAACTTACTCAACATTCCCACTTCTAAACTGCAAATTATTACAGCTTTCCTTTAACAGCCTATTAGTCAACGGACGCGACTTTGCTTTGAAGAAGATGGCAGAAGCATTTCTGGCTCAGGTTGCAGCTACGATAGCTGTAAAGCTAGGCTCCTTGACTATTGAAGAAGTAAGGTTGGCAGGGGGTCTCAGGCAAGAGCTGAAAAGGCTTGAGGCCACAACGTCTACAATAAAGGTGGTGCTTCTGGATGCTGAAGAGCGGCAGGCCAAGAACAATGAGTTGCAACTTTGGCTTTTGGAGCTCAAAGATGTTTATTATTGTTGTGATATTTTAATAAAATGAGTTTTTATTAAATTGATTTGTTTTTAATAACTGAGATAATTTAATGTTTTTTAAAACTCCTTGTAAGTTTTTAACTCATTAAATTAACTTATTAATTAAATATAAGTATTTTCTATCTTCACTTTCCTATAAATAGCATATCTACTTCATTTGAAAATATATCGAGTAAATTCCAAAAAGCTCATTTGCTATTTTCAAAAAGCAAAAAGAAAAGCCTTCCTAAATCTTTTTAAGAGTTTTAGCTAATTGGGTGAAGAAGGTGTCGGTTTTGGTAGAGCTTCTACCTTCTAACTCGTGCAGGTTTGAAAGGTGTACAGTGAGTGACTGGGTTTGTTGTATCCTGGGGGACGGCGTGCAGTGAAACCTCTTTGCACCGGTTTAATTACCGAGAGGGCGCGTATCGTTTGAAGAGAGCGACCTAGTCCGCGCCTCAATCTCTGTCACCCCTTTTACTTCTACTTTTGTAGAACCTTGGCTACAAGATCGTGATCATCCAGTCCTTTCCGGTGGTGTTGTATTGCTTCATTCTCCAACAATTTGAGACGATATTTACCAATGGAGAATTCTATTGAAAGCTTGCCCAAGAGTAATCAAGCCAGTGACCTCAACCGCCCATTTCGCTTTAATGGTGCTAACTATAAAAGATGGAAGCAGAAGACTTTTTTCTACCTCACTCTTTTGAATGTGGCTTACATTCTGGTGGAAAAGAGTCCTAAGAAAAAAGACACTCAAGACATGACCGAAGAGGAGAAAGCTGAGCACGAGACGATTGTGAAGAAATGGGAGAAAGACCATAATTACTGCAGAAATTACTTACTGAACTGTCTTTCTGACAATTTATATGATTATTATGATCAAGCTTATTCTTCAGCGAAGAAAATATGGAAAGCGCTACAACAAAAATATGACACCGAGGAAGCTGGATCCAAAAAGTATGCTTGTAGCCGCTATTTCAGATTTCAGATGGTGGAAAACAAGTCTGTGATAGAACAAGTCCATGATCTCCAGATGCTTGCCCATGATGTTCGTCGTGAAGGCATAAAAGTAGATGAACAAATGGAAGTTGCTGCCATTATTGACAAACTGCCCGACTCTTGGAAAGAATTTGGGAAGGTTTTACGCCATAAACAAAAGGAGCTTTCTATCGAGTCCTTAATCATGCGCTTGAGAGTAGAGGAGGAGCATAGAAAACAGGACAATTCGCCAGACTTCCATGGCACAAGTTCGAAGGTAAATCTTCTCACTTCTAATGATAACATGCTAAGGACTTCTAATAAAAAATTGAAAGTTAAAAAGAATTTTAATAAAAAGAAGTCATATAAAGGTCAATTTAATCAGAGGAGAAACCAAGGACCACCTTCCGAAAAAACACCAAACAATAAAAGATTTGATGGGTGCTATGTTTGTGGCAAACCTGGACATATTGCAAGGCTATGTCATTTTCGGAAACAGGAAACTTCAAATGAGGTTCATGTTACCGAAGAGCCACTTACGGCTATGATATCTGAGGTCAATGCCGTTGATACTTCTGAAGGATGGTGGGTAGACTCTGGTGCCTCAAGGCATGTCTGCTATGACAAAACCTGGTTCAAAACTTTTTCTTTCTTTGAAGCAGAGAAGAAAGTATTGCTTGGTGATTCCCACACCATTAATGCCCTGGGTTATGGTGAAATTGAGTTGAATTTCACTTCTGGTAAGAAATTGACCTTGAAAGATGTTTGGCATGTTCCTAATATTAGAAAAAATCTAGTTTCTGGTTTTCTCTTGAATAAGGCCGGATTCAAACAGATTTTTGAATCTGATCAGTTTATACTAATGAAAAAGGGCATGTTTGTTGGGAAAGGTTATGCTTGTGAAGGCATGTTTAAACTGAATGTTGAAATGAATGAAATTTCAGTTGTTTTTGCTTATATTGTTTCTTGTATTAATGTTTGGCATGCTCGATTATGTCATGTTAATTCTAACTATGTGAAAAACATGAGTAGTTTAAGATTAATTCCTAAACTAGAAAATCAATTTGAAAAATGTGAATCATGCAGCATGGCCAAAATTACAAGAAAACCTTTCAGAAGTGTGGTAAGAAATTCTGAATTGTTAGATTTAATTCACACTGACATTTGTGAATTTGAAGGGATTTTGACTCGAGGTGGAAAAAGGTATTTCATAACCTTTATTGATGATTTTTCAAAGTATTCATATGTTTATCTTATGAAAAATAAAAGTGAAGCCTTTGAAAAACTAACCGCTTATATAAATGAGATTCAAAATCTTTTTGGCAGAAAAATCAAGAGGTTTAGAAGTGACAGAGGAGGTGAGTATGACAATCTTGGATTAAATTCTTATATCCAATCCTTGGGAATTGTTCATGAGACTATACCTCCATATTCTCCTGCCTCAAATGGAGTAGCAGAACGCAAAAACAGAACTCTAATAGATTTGACTAATTCAATGTTGGTGAGCGCTGGGGCTCCCAAGAACTTATGGGGAGAAGCAGTTCTTACTGCTAATTATGTCATGAACAGAGTACCACATAAACACTCACTTAAAACACCTTATGAATTTTGGAGGGGTCGTAAGTCAAATTTGAATTACCTAAGAGTTTGGGGTTGTCTTGCCTTTGTTAGGCTTCCAGATCCTAAAAGACCAAAACTTGGTAGTAAGGCCTCCAGATGTGCATTTATGAGTTATGCTTTAACCAGTAAAGCATATAGATTTCTTGATCTTGACAACCATGTTATGATTGAATCCCTTGATGCCATCTTTCATGAAAACACTTTTCCTTTTAAAACTAAAAATAGTGGGGGTGTTGAAAATGAACAAACAGTTATCCCTCAGCCTATAAACAGTCAACAAGCCTTTGATAAAACTACCTCTGAACCCACAAAAGGAGATGAACCTGAAATTGAACCTAGAAGGAGTAAAAGAGGAAGAATAGTAAAAGACTTTGGCTCTGAGTACCATGTGTATAATATTGAAAATGATCCTACCACTATTGATGAAGCCTTATCCTCTCCAGATTCAGCCTTATGGAAGGAAGCCATCAATGATGAGATGGATTCTTTGATGACCAACAAAACTTGGAAACTAGTTGACTTACCACCAGGTAGTAAAGCCATTGAGTGTAAATGGGTACTAAGAAAGAAATTGAGACCCGATGGCTCAATTGGCAAATATAAAGCCAAGCTTGTAGCCAAAGGCTTTAGGCAAAAGGAGGACATTGATTTCTTTGACACATTTTCTCCCGTAAGTAAAATTACGTCAATAAGAGTTCTAATTGCAGTTGCTGCTATCCATGACTTAATAATCCATCAAATGGATGTGAAAACAGCTTTCCTAAATGGAGAGTTAGAAGAAGAGATATACATGGAGCAACCTGAAGGCTTTATTGTGCCAGGTATGAAAATAAAGTATGTAAGTTACTAAAATCATTATATGGTTTAAAGCAAGCTCCAAGACAGTGGCATGAAAAATTTGACATGTGCTTACTTTCTAATGGTTTTAAAACCAATGAAAGTGATAAGTGCATATATTATAAATCAGAGAATGATTCACATGTCATTATTTGTTTATATGTTGATGATCTCTTGATATTTGGAACTAATCTTGATTATAATTGCTACCAAAATGCTGCTTACTAATAATTTTGATATGAAAGATTTAGGGAAAGCAAATGTTATTCTGGGCATGAGGATCACAAGGACTTCAAATGGTATTTTCCTAGACCAATCTCATTATGTGGAAATTTTTTTGAAAAAATACAAATTTTTTGATTGCAAACCCTTGTGCTCTCCTTTCGACCCGAATATATATTTATTTCCTACAGAAAATGAAAGAGATATTTTCAATCAAAAAGAGTATGCTAGTATTATTGGTAGTTTGAGGTATGTCACTGATTGTACCAGACCCGATATTGCTTATGCTATAGGGGTGTTGGCTAGATTTACAAGTAAACCAAACTTAGAGCATTGGAATGCCATTAATCGTGTGATGAGATATTTGAAAAGAACTCTAAGTTATGGTATAGTTTATCAAAAATATCCTGCTGTACTAGAAGGTTATAGTGATGCCAATTGGAATACATTGGCTGGTGACTCTTTGTCTACCACTGTTATGTATTTACTTTGGGAGGTGGAGCAATTTGTTGGAAATCTAAAAAACAACAAATAATTGCAAACTCCACAATGGAGGCAGAGCTTATTGCGTTAGCCTCAGCAAGTGAAGAAGCAGGTTGGTTGCGTGATCTTTTATTTGAAATCCCAATATGGGAAAAACTAATACCACCTGTCTTAATTCATTGTGATAGTACAACCACAATTGGGAGAATTAATAGTAAATACTATAATGGCAAATCCAGATCTATAAGGAGAAAACATAGCTATGTGAGATCTCATATTACTAATGGTACCATTAACGTTGATTATATTCAAAGTGGTGATAATCTTGCAGATCCTTTGACAAAAGCTCTAGCTAGAGAGAAGATCTGGATAACATCGAGGGGGATGGGACGTAAGCCCAAAGAATGACAAAAATCATGTATGAGGATACCCTACCTAATGATTGGAGATCCTAAGAATTAGGTTCAAAGGGAAGAACGAATCATATGGTGGTTTGACGACATGCACGATATTATTCTTTTTCTTTTTATTAAATAAAAATGAGAAAGAATGTCCCTCCCTATGATGTGGTGCATGGATCCTGTAACAGTAATAAAGGTTGAGTATTTTAATACTCTTAATGAGAACTATAGCTCTTTTGAGTGGGATGTAGAGTTACAGGAGCATCCTTGATAGTCTCACCTATATGAGTGTGGAAGTGAGGCCGCTTCCTATGAGAATTTGGCTAATTCTCTAGAACGCTCATTAGAATCGGGATAAAGCACATGGCCATTAACGTGCTGGCTTAAAGAAGCTCATTGCAGGGCACTGGAAACCTGTGTGTGTGACGCGATACTTTGTTTCCCCAAAGCAGCCTTAGTTCAAGACCTTAGTTCACTATTGGCTATGGAGCAAAGGTTGCTGAACACTAAGTGAAGGTTCAAGCCATTGGCACCGTCATTATGCATAGTGTTTCTATCTTCACCCAAACGGTTAGTTCTCGAATATTTTTATTAAAATAAGTGGGGGATTGTTGTGATATTTTAATAAAATGAGTTTTTATTAAATTGATTTGTTTTTAATAACTGAGATAATTTAATGTTTTTTAAAACTCCTTGTAAGTTTTTAACTCATTAAATTAACTTAGGTTATTAATTAAATATAAGTATTTTCTATCTTCACTTCCTATAAATAGCATATCTACTTCATTTGAAAATATATCGAGCAAATTCCAAAAAGCTCATTTGCTACTTTCAAAAAGCAAAAAGAAAAACCTTCCTAAATCTTTTTAAGAGTTTTAGCTAATTGGGTGAAGAAGGTGTTGGTTTTGGTAGAGCTTCTACCTTCTAACTCGTGCAGGTTAGAAAGGTGTACAGTGGGTGACTGGGTTTGTTGTATCCTGGGGGACGGCGTGCAGTGAAACCTCTTTGCACCGGTTTAATTACCGAGATGGCGCATATCGTCTCAAGAGAGCGACCTAGTCCGCGCCTCAATCTCTGCACCCCTTTTACTTCTACTTTTGTAGAACCTTGGCTACAAGATCGTGATCATCCAGCCCTTTCCGATGGTGTTGTATTGCTTCATTCTCCAACAATTATGACATTGAAGACCTTCTTGACGAGTTCGAGATTAGTTTAGCTCAACATAGAGAAATACACGACTGCACAAGCACCCGAAGGAAGGTACGCAACTTCTTCTCACACTCAAACCCTCTCACTTTCACTATGAAGCTGGCTCATGACATTAAGGATATAAGAGAAAAATTAGATGAAATGGCAGCAGATAGGTCTAAGTTCCATTTGATGGAAAGGGTTGATAGTAGGCGAATTGTGCGCAGGGACAAGGAAATGACCCATTCATTCATCCATCCTTCCGATGTTATTGGGAGGGAAAATGACATACAGAGCATCATAGACATTTTGCTGTATCAGGGTGAAGCTGAATATCTCTCCGTTGTTCCCCTAGTTGGGATTGGCGGTCTTGGGAAGACAACTGTTGCTAAAATGGTGTACAATGATGAAAGGATGAATTCCCATTTTGATCTGAAAATGTGGGTATGTGTGTCACAGAACTTCAATGTTGAGAAACTCACAAGGGATATCTGCAACTTGGCTACAGGTAAAAATTGCAGTGATCTAATTAATCACCATTGAGCAGTTGCAATCTTGTTTGCGGGGCGCTTTGGAGGGTAACAAGTATTTGCTCGTTTTAGATGATGTGTGGAATGATAATAGAGCAAAATGGATTGAGTTGAGAGATTTGTTAATTGGCAATGTTATGGGGTGTAAAATTCTTGTGACTACACGTAGTCCATCGGTTGCTACCATTATGGGAACAATTCCGGCACACAATTTGACACTTCTTCATCAGGAAGATTGCTCGTCTTTGTTCTTGAAATCGGCCTTCATCAGAGGGCAGGAAAAGCAACACCCCAACCTTGTAGAAATCGGGAAAGAAATTGTCCGAAAATGTGGTGGAGTTCCTTTAGCTGTCAACACTCTAGGGAATCTGCTTTATGCAATTACTGATGAAAGGGAATGGTTGTCTATAAGAGATAATGAGATGTGGAAATTAAAACAGAGAGAAAATGACATATTGTCAGTTCTAAGATTGAGTTACGATCTAATGGCGCCTCACTTGAAACGGTGTTTTGCATTTTGTTCATTGTTTCCAAAGAACTATATGTTTTACAGCTTTGAGTTGATTCAGGTTTGGATGGCACATGGTTTACTTGAATCATCTGATGGTCAAAATGAGGAGATGGAAGACACTGGGCTACAATATGTGAAGGAATATGCTCTGCATCATTTTTCCAAGTAGTTGAGGATCATGATTTCTTTTTCACTTTTAGAATGCATGATCTTGTTCATGATCTTGCATTATTAGTGTCACAAAAGGAGTGCTGCAACCTAAACTACCTTTCTGAAAATGTTCCGAACATGGTTCGCCATTTTTCATTTTCTGACACTAATTTGCTTGACCAACAAGTTCCAAAAGCACTGCTCCAATTGGACAAGGTCCGAACAATGTTCTTCCCAATCAAAGGAGTTGGACCTTGTAGTGAATCTTTTGTCCATATGAGCATGTCAAGGTTCAAGTTCTTGCGAATGCTCAACTTAAGCGACTCTTCTCTGGAAGCGTTGCCAAGTTCGATCGGGACGCTGAAGCATTTAAGGTATCTAGACTTATACAGGAACTTGCAGTTGAAGAAACTCCCTGAACCCATTTGCAGGCTTCAAAGTTTGCAGACTTTAAGGCTTGAAGATTGCACTCAACTAGAAGAGATTCCTCAAGGCATTGGGAACTTGACCAATCTAAGATTCCTAGAAATAACCACAAAACAAACACTTCTCCCTAGGAACATTAATCAAACAGAAACGTTCCTCACTTCCCTACGCTTCCTGTCTTTCTTCAAATGTGACAACTTGGAACATTTGTTTGAAGATATGCACCATTTTACATGCCTTCGAACATTGGTGATTGCTTCATGTGCAAGTCTCTACACTTTACCCCAAACCCTTCAACGCCTGACCGCATTAGAGACTCTGGTAATAGGTGATTGTGAGAATCTTGAGTTAACAGATGAAGAACAAGATGATGATCAAGACAGCAAGTTGAGACTTCGGACATTGCTACTTGGAGAACTACCAGAGTTGTTGGCTTTGCCTAAATGGTTGCATGGGTCAGCTTCCACTTTGCAGTATTTGTATGTTGATGATTGTCCAAACTTCATGGCCTTGCCAGAGTGGGTTCAAGACTTTACATCACTTGAAAAGATTGAGATGTTAAGGTGCCCAAAGTTGTCATATTTGCCAGAGGGATTGAGTCATCTGACTTGCTTGAGAAAGTTGACAATAGGACATTGTCCAAGGTTGATAGATAGATGTAAAATGGTGGTTGGAGAGGACTGGCCCAAGATAGCTCATGTAAATGAAATCTATCTTGATGGATTCAAACTTTGATCATCTTCATCTTCCTCATGACTATGTATCTTTCTTTTTATGAGTCATGTTGATATGATTGTTTGTTGCATATTAGTTATTAATTGAGGTGTTCCAATTTTCAACTTTTGGAAAGGATAAATGTATCTATCAGTAAATCAAAATATTATTCAAGTTTCATTTGAATTCCCGTTCTTTTCTTTTTTTTTTTTAATTTATATGAAGTATAAATTCCTATTCTAGTTAGCTACCCAAACTTTGAGTTCAACAAAAAGTCAGAGCTTAATACTCGGTTTGAGCCGATAAACTCGATTATGAATTTTAAAGAAATCGAATTTGAACATCTTTATTTTTTAGCTCGAGCTCGATTGGACCTCGAACTCAATTGGGGCTCAAAATATGTATATACATACTAATACTCGCATAGCTCGACGAGCACTTTGAATCCAATATTGAAATACTCGAGCTTGGCTCATTTGGCTACTTAAGTTACCGAGCTCGAGCTTGACTCGGCAATAATAGAGTTGAATTAAGGATTTTCTCTAATATCTAATTTAAGTTATCGTACTTTCTGATTAAAAAAAAAAAAAGGATTCTCTGATATGAACCAGGTAGTGTGGCTGGACCGTTGGAATGCCACACGTGGCTTCCACTGTTCATATATATATATATAAAATAAAAATACTAGAATAGCAGAAGAGCTAACACTTTTTGGCGGTTTTACTGCTGACCTACGCCTCCCCCTTTTCTCTGACGTTGGGCTTCCCTAGATGAACCCAGCATTGCAACTTGGTTTCAAGACTTTCATCAATCTCTCAAGGTTTTCGATTTTTCTCTCTAATAAATTTCATATGTTGGTTTTTATTTTCCTTATTTAAACTGACTGAAAGAAGGTGTAGCTCTGCAGCGGTTCCAAGGAGTTTGGGAATTGGAAGATTGCTTCTTTTGAGTGGCAAAGCAATGGGGTCTAAAAGAAGAAGCTTTTCCGACTCATCTTCCATTGCTGACAATAACATTGGTAAGAAGCTTAAAGGAGCAATAGACAACAACAACACCAAGAAGAACAACAACCCCATTTCTGATTTGCCTCTTCTCAAGGTTTCTTCCTTTAGAGTATTCGTTTTCTTTGTGTTTGCCTTTAGTTTTCTGGGTTCTACTTTATTTGGGTTAGATAAAAATGGTGCCAAGTGTATGTTAGTTTAGCAAAATGCACATAAACAGGGGGAAAGGATTAATAGATACATATCTTTATGCTCAATGGGATGCTATGTTTTGAGTTATGAGTTATTATTTGTATGCTTTTTATATTGATTGCTGGTTAAGAATGTAAACGATATGTGCTTGATATGCAGGAGATCAGGGATAATCCAGGCAAAATCGAGGCAATGACAGTTCAACAACTGAGAGCTGCATTGAGGTAAATGACAAGTTTCAAGGGTTTGCATATAAAAGTTGTAACTGCTCCATTTGATGTTCATTATGCACTATGGATGGATTTCCAGTTATTGATGCACGCTGCATTTACAACAGTTTCTGTTTTGACTCCAATGTTTGTATTTTGGTTGGAAAGAGGATGGAGATACATTGTGAAACAAGTGGCCAGCACAAATTAGTTCTATTTGTTCTTAATTGCAACCCATTCACTTGTAAAAGCTTTTCAACTTATAAGAGATGTTATGTGGGATTTATTTTGTTTTCTTTTTTTCTTTGATTGAATCTGGTTGATGGGATCTTATACCATGATAAGGGTAACTTGAACGTGTATACTTGAGTTGTTATAACTGTTTTCAGTTGACAGGGATGCTGGTCTCCCTGCCAAAGGTTCAAAACGTGACCTAGTGTCTGCTTTGGCATGTTATTTGGCCAATGATATAGATGGTATGCAATTTTCCTTGGAAATTAAGAATTAATATCTATTTTGTTGTTCTGCATATCTTCATATGAAAGTTTCGAAGATTGAGGATTTTGACAGAAATTTTCTTCTACCAATTAAACCATTTGTTGCAAGCTTTCTTTTTGATCTGGAAAGTTCCTTGCTTGTGCAGGTGAAAATTCTCTTTCAGCCGAGAAACATGATCCTTCAATTGCTAATGAGAGCATGTCCTTGAGGATGGAAGCAAGATCTGTAGAGAATAAAGTCCAAGATGTCAACACTATTTCTGAGGTTTCCAGGGTTCAACGGAGTAGGAGAACAGTAAAACGATTGCACAGAAATGGTGAGGCTGTTGAAGTTGATACAGAAGTTGTCTCTATAGAGCAGAAGCTATCAGTCAAAACTGATGGTGCCTCAGGTAGTGCACAAAATCTCGACATCTTTTCCAATAGCGTTTCTTGCTATTGTCATGATTTGTGGAACTATTTCATCTTTCTTTCACATATTCATTATCGGTTGTTCATTTAAATGGACTGAAAGTATGGATTATTTTGTTTGATCCTTGATGAGGCTAGGTACGAAGCCTTCTCAGAGAAAGAGGAAAGTTTCTTCAGATGTCAATAGCAAAGATCTAAGTGCAGAAAATGAAACTGCAGTTCCTGTTAATCAAAGCGAACCATGGACTATATTTGCCCATAAGAAGCCTCAGAAAGGGTGGATAGTATATAACCCTAAAACCATGAGACCTGCACCTCCTACGGGGAGTACAAAGTCTATGAAGGTTCTGTCTTGGAATGTCAATGGGCTTAGAGCATTGCTGAAGCTAGAGGGGTTTTCTGCCCTCCAACTTGCTAAAAGGGAAAATTTTGATGTGTTATGTTTGCAGGAGACTAAACTGCAGGCAAGTATCTAGTTTTATCATTCTTTAGCTACAAAAATTTCAATATAGCATAAGTAGCTTTGTTGAGAATTCTAGTTTAAAAGTTTTGCTATTCTATTTTATCATGATTTCTGTATCAATTTGATAACTAGATAATTCACCTGTAGTGTGTGATTCTGTGCTGCATCATTAATTGCTATATTATTTCCTCTTGATAGATGTTTTCCATTGTAAGAAACTGATAGAAATTATGTTGAAAATTGGATGTTTCTGCGCTAAGATTAGCTATGGATGTTTTGCTGCATTTGATTCTATTTGACACCTAAGATTTGTTTAGATACAAATTTGAGTCAAGATGTATGTGCTCTTGATTTGAATTGGTTAAAAAAGGTTTAGAAATGAGTAAACCTCTCATGTAAGCTAACTGCTTTTCTAGAAATATTTTTATTTAACAGATCTTGCCAGGGTAATACTAGTTTTTTTTGCTGTTTTCCCTACTTGTTTGGGGTTGTTGCCCCCATCCGAACTTCGTCTTTCTTCTTGAGGGAGCATTCTAATGATGACACGGTTAAGATATTACAATTTGTAGAAATGCAAACAACTATCAGCACTCTTTCGTCTTCTTTTCAGGTCTGTGTGAGAGTTCACTTGTTTGACTGTGTATTTGTGTGTCCTTGCGAGAGCGTTTATTTTCTTTACATGCATGTCTTTGTGTGTGCATGTGCTAGTTTGTTTGTTCAACTTTTACAAAATTCTCAAAATATGAAATGCATGTGTTAATCTTTGAACAGGAGAAAGATGTCGAGTCGATCAGACATTCTCTAATAGAAGGATATGATAATAGCTTCTGGACATGCAGCAATACAAAACTTGGCTATTCTGGTACAGCAATAATATCACGGGTATGTCTGTTCGTTGGAAGATTTAAAATAGGCTTATGCTTTATCTGGTCCTTAGAATATGTTGCACCTTTTTGCGTATAGAAACTGTGTCACATTCTTTATCTCCCTACTTGTTTATACATTAGGCCCTGTGTGTGATATATCAAACAAATAATAACTGTTTTGATGGCAGTGAGGGCAATTCTCGCGGGTGCTTCAGTTGGAATACTCGTGTTCAGTAGTTGCTGAAATTTGGAAAATATGCTTTAATGTTAGGAATGATTGTTTCTTGCATTGAAAATTTGATACTGTATGAAATTAGCAGATGATACTTAAAGATTACAGTATCAGGTTTCTGCTTCTAGGTACCTTTTGCATTCAATTTTATTTCTTTTTAATTAGAGAAAGGGGGATTTGAACCTGCTTTGAGCTGGGAAGAAATGCACCTATGTTACGTGGTGAAGAAATGAGATATGAGACCTCATTCCGGAAAACTGTTTCAAAATTGACAAGTAATTATACTTTGATTAACCATCTTAAAAAATATCAAGTGATGGGCTTCATTTCAATCATATAACTTTAGTGGTTGACTTGTCAGGATCTGGTGTCTGTTTTTGTGATTCTATATTGACCTTTAGAAATTCATGTATCTTTTGCTATTTAAATGTTTATCAATTATCTAGTTTGTGGTTAAAAATAGCAGTTTTCTGACAGATAAAGCCACTTTCAGTCAGATATGGCTTAGGCATATCAGATCATGATAGTGAAGGACGGGTTGTGACAGCAGAGTTTGATTCTTTTTATTTGTTATGTGTCTATGTTCCAAATTCTGGAGATGGCTTGAAAAGGCTGGTAATGGGCTTGAACACCTCATCTATGTTTTACCTATATTCTTTAATTCTCATTTTTTTTATTTTGATTTTTTTTCAACTTTTTCACCAATGGCTTTTATTTTAATTCTAGACGTACAGGATTAATGAATGGGATCCATCTCTTAGCAATTACATAAAAGTAAGCATTATGATATTTTGGTGTTTGATGTAGCACTGGTTTATTTATTGTCTTTATTGACTTATTTAGCTTTCTTTTGTTCAAAATTTGTGCGCTATGCTCGAGAATTTGACCACCTTAGCTCTTTCTTTCTCCTCTCTGCCATCTCCATTCTTTTAGTTCCCAGCTCTAGGCAAAGACTTGTTATCCATGCTAGGTATATATATAATATTTTTATGCATAAATCATGATCCCATCCCACCCGGTGTCCTTGCCCCACACACACTATCATTGGATGCAGGTTAAATATGGGTTTAATCTAGCTTCTTCTTCTTTTTTTTTCTCCCCCCCCCC
>AWWV01012220.1:0-12148 GCA_001974805.1 Corchorus capsularis | reverse complement strand
TGAAGGAGGTTTAATCTAGCAAAATTAATTTATTAGTCCTGAATGGTCATAAAAGATGTTAGCAACATACTGAATTTTTTAAGTTTTTTTTCCGAGATATTACTTGTCCATGGGGATTAGTATAAGACAAACTTATGTAGTTTTCCAAATTCCTGTCTTGTCCCTGATTATTTTGCTCCTTCATACCAAAGCATTTGAGGGTTATTCCATCACCTTTTCTCGTATGACTCTTGCTAATTTTTTAGCAGTGTTCAGAATGCACGTACTGGGGGATCATGTATATTGAAGGATTTGTGTTTGTAATTTTTATAGGCTCAATTGTTTTTCTTTGCATTTTCCATTTTCTAGTGTATTTTAGAATCTTAAATTAATTAGTTGATTATTCAGAGTAGTCTTTGAGATTAAAGACTATTTCAGTTTCAGATTAAAGTAGTGTACACTGATGGTGAGGTGGTTTATTTTGAAAATTGATATTCTACCTTTCTCATTATTCTTTCTTTCTTCCCCTGTCTCTCTTCTCTACTTATTCAGCTTTCGTTTTCCCCATTGGGAAACTTAATGCTTCAGTTACTTATTTTCTTGCATTATGCAGGAACTGGAGAAGTCAAAGCCAGTCATATTGACAGGGGATCTGAACTGTGCACATGAAGAGATAGACATTTATAACCCCGCTGTAAGTCATTCAAATTTTGGCGTTTCTCATAGATTTCATGAATTTTCCCTTTTTTATTGCTTAATTGATAGTATAAGCAAAGAATTATTACAAGTGTTCCACATAGCAATATACGGTTAACAAAGATTGCAATTTCTTTCTCTCTTATCATGAAGCCATTGTTGACAAATGAAATTGACATGTTACCTGCTTATCCATGGATGAGGGACTTATCTAAGAGTCGTAAATTACTTTAATTTTCCTTGGTTTTACATTCTTTCAGACTTCTCTTATGTAACTAGTTATGAAAATATCTAGGGTGAGACAAGCCATCTCTTACCCTTTAAGGTAAAGGATTTCTTTTCATAGAGAAATTCTGAGAGTCAAATAATGTAAATACAAAATAAAACAGAATTTTTTTGGGTCTTTTGACCTTATTGATATTAGTTTCTATAACAGTTATCACGGTATAAGAAGATTTCGTAACTTTAATATTCTGTTTGATGCATTAGGAAATTTTGAAATATATATAAATTGCAGCCTTTTATATTACCGCATCATGATATTGGTGGTTTAAAAAAAGAAAAATAAAGGCATTGCTGGTTGCATGTTTCAAATTAGAGCAGTGACTCTATTTTTAATCTCTTAATATTTGTTTGAAAATTCGATATATAGGGAAACAAAAGAAGTGCTGGATATACAACTGAAGAAAGGCAATCTTTCGGCACAAACTTTTTATCCAGGGGGTTGGTCGATACATTTAGAAAGCAGCATCCAGGTGTTGTCGGCTATACTTACTGGGGTTATCGGCATGGTGGGCGCAAAACTAACAAAGGTGTGACATCCTACATTCCAAATCCACTCCCTACACCCTTTCTTCATTTGTAAGAGTTATCTGTGCCAAAATTTTGAAAGTATATTAGATCTTTTCAAGTATCTATGAGTGGAGGATATCTCCGGTGCCTTCATTTTATCTGTTTATACCAGAAATGGTCAAACTTTGTTTTGATGTTGATTAAAGAGATCAGAAAGATATTTTAAGTAGCACTGTGGTCAGCAAGTAAATATCTAGCATATTTGTTTTGGCGGTGCCTTCACAATTCACATTGAGTTAAAAGTTTGTATTTTTTAAAACAGGTTGGAGGCTTGACTATTTTCTAGTCTCAGAAGCCATAGCTGATAATGTTCATGATTCATACATTCTCCCTGATGTTCTGGGTAGTGATCACTGCCCTATTGGCCTTATACTCAAACTTTAGGCTGTCCCACCAACAACCGATCCATCAGAATGTCCATGGGATAGCTGCAAATTTTGTTCTCAAACCAAAACCCAACCTGAAACAAGGTTTGGAGGCTGGTGGGAGTTAAGAAGTGTGATTTGATCGATGCAGTCACCGCTGCACTACTAACTCAGCAGAAACCATTTTCATTTTATGGTGTTCTTGACATTGCTATATTTTCGTCGGAAGGAGATCTACACAGAGGTTGAAATGCGAAAATTAGAAGAGGTTCATTTTAACTTCTGAGATTTTGTCAAAATATATGGCTTTGCTGAGTTGTTAGTCTTGCTTAGCAAGCATTTCTCTGGTTACTTCTTTTTGCTTCAGTGAACACTCTTTGTATGTACTATGTAGAAATATTTATATTTATATATATAACGAAAAAAATAATTTATATTTATATATTATTAAAGTATTGAAAGCTATACTTCCCTGGTAAATTAGTTTTTGTTGCAACATATACTTGATTCCATTGTTGATGGATTTGCATGTGATGTAATTGAATGGGGACATGATTATACTTTTCCAATTTGGCAATCTCCCATCATTCCTTGGCCTTGCAAAGGCCTTTGCTTGAGGGAGACGAAGCATTGAATGTTTTCATTAATTTAATTTTTTTTTATCATACATATGTTGAGTGTTACAAATCAGGATTGAAAATTTTAAAACTTAAAATTGTGATTATCTACTAAAACGTCTTCTCCGAGGATATTAATCATGTTATATGATCCATTTCCATCCTTTGAAGTTCAACTAATTTCTTAAATCTAAATTATTACAAGGGTTCAACTGAAAGCTGAAATGTTCACTAATTTGTGGTCAAACAAAAATAATTATAATCATAATTCATAGCTGTTTATACCTCAATTTACAATTGAGGGTAAATTGGTCTTCATATATAGTAGATCAAGATGAGTGGTCAGGATTTGATCAGAAATCCTGAAGAAATTTAGTTTCTGCACCATCCTGATTCTGACAGGATTAGAAGAAAATCTTGTAATTAATGAATAAAGGCCAAAATTAATAATTAATAATAATTATTTTTGGCATAATTATTATTAATTACTCCCTATGTGCCGCCCATACCTATAGGGATGTGGTGCAGCAAGTCTCAAGGGTACAACTTCCTTAGATACAGCAACCTGATACCTCAGGCAGAGAGTAAGGAAGAGAGTTGTATGATACCTGACCATGCAGGTAGGAGATATATCATGGAATAAAATAACCTAAGTCTTTCCCATACCCAGGGAAGGCCGCCCTATGACTATCATAGTCATAAGATACAGTCTCCTCATCCCTTGCACTGAGGAGGCAGGGAGTAAGAGAGTAACAACAAGAAAAACACTTACTGAACTAAGGGAGGTGTGAGATATTATCACTCACCACCCTTATACATGACCACCCTAGTATAGTGGTCAAGCCGTCCCTGCTAGTAGTATTCTCCTGAGAGGCAAACTTGCATTTTGTTCATTTAAGGACAAAAAGGCAAGGTTGAAGCAATAGTACTAGATAGGGGGTGCGGCTCTAAGAAGGGGTTTTACCATGATGTTCCTTGATATACATAGGTCATCTAGGTGAAATCTCATCTCAAACAGACTTAGTATGAACAATTTATTCTAGTTTTTCAGTTAAGGACAGTTTGAGGAGTCAAACCAACTTCTCTATGCTAGAGACTTCGGTTTTACTTATAATTTTTCCCATAGCCTTATGGGGATAATCTAAGTCTACTGGTGGAAAATTAGCCTTGTTCGACTTAGAATGAAAAACTTATGTTAGTTTTTCATTTAAGGACCACCTGGGGAGAGAAACCTAGTTCACTACCAAGGGAAGCTCGGTTTTACTTAGAATTTTTTCCATAGTCTTAGGGTTTATCACCCCGGTTTCGCCATGATGCTTAGTGAAAGGGTATTTTCGTCCTTGGAAGGCCTAAATATGGCTAAGTGTGAGTAATTTCGTGGCCTAGGTGATATCCCTTATGATCCATGGTCACCTCTCAGCCAATTTAGTAGTTTCAGCTCATTGGAGGCAATAGGGACTACACCTGATACAGCAGCTGCACTTGATACATCAGAGGGGTTATACCTGATACCCCAGGGGGAAGTATTTTCGCCTACCATGCTATAGGGGACGCCTCATACTCCTCTCAGCACCCTCCTATCACCTGCTGCAGCATCCAGAAGGAGAAGGAAGCTTCACTGCAACTTCCTGGAAGTTTCCTTCGACCAATCAAAAGAGTTCGCGTTCCTCAGCAAGTAGAAGCCCGCCAGTTTCAAGGCCCAGGCCGCCCCCTATATAAAGGAACCATTCCAAACTTCAGAAATCAAGTCCTGCACTTCACAACTTCCTCCGGGAAAAATCTTCAAGCTCCGGCTTATTTTCTCTCTGGCTCCGCGCCCTTTTTCTCTTGTTCTTCACGAGTTCTTACTCGTTCTTCATATTTTCCTTGTTTCAATCTTGTCTACGGGCAAAGAAACATTGTACTCTTGTTTCTCTCTCAACAATAAAATCAAATTGCTATTTTCTCTCAAATCTCAATCACAGCTCTTGGAGCGCTCTTATTTAGGAAGTTTTGTTCTTGTGGATCGATGATTTAAATGTTTCGGTGTGACTTTGATCCAGTCCCCACAATCGTTCTTATCTTTTAAATCTGCTGCCACGCGCACCCCAGATCTTTTAATCTTATGCGCTTTCACCATATCTTGTTATTTACTTTCTTCTTTGTCAATTTCAGCAAATTGACTGGCACGCCCCTATACTGTCACTAAGGTTTTTCTGCGAAAACTCTATCAAGAAATTTTTGGCGCAACAATAACTAAATTATTTTATTTTCATGCAAAATTCAAAACATGTAAGTTTTCTTTAATATTAACCTCTTATTTATTATTATTGTTTTATCAAACATTGATTCCCCAAAGTTTTTTTTTAACTATTTACTTGAACCATGGTTAAGTCTTTTCTTTTCTTTTCTTTTTCCCCAAAAAAAGTTTGATACTACTCCCTCCGATCCATTTTAAGTGTCACAAATCAAGTTTTGATTTGTTTCATAATAAGTGTCACATTTATAAAACCAATACAATTTGTAATATTTTTACCATATATACCCCTAATTAATGAGAAGTTAGGGAGAGAGAAGATAAATGTAATTAATAAAAAGTTGGGGTGTTTAGGTCATTTAAAATATCTTTTTACTAAATTTAAGATGAATTAATTATTATCTTAATATGTGTGATATTCTTAATATGACACTTATTTTAGATCGGAAGAAGTACTACAAAAATGACTTAATTTGAAAGATGGAATGGGATACGTACGGTATTAACAAACGGCGTCTTAACTTAAGTAATCCTCGTATTACTAAATCAGCATTAAGTTACGTGGCAAATGAGTGACACGTAGGCATAAACAGTCTGACGTGGCAATATCTCGTTGGTTCAGTGACGCCGAAAACGGAACTCAAGAACCCAAAGCCAAAACCCAAGTCCAACTTTTTAGAAAACAAATGTAGTGAAATTTACACAGAGACAACTTTTGAGAGATCGAAAAAGAAATTTTGCAGAGAAACAGAGCAGCAGCCATGGCAGCTCGCAAGAGAGCTTCAGCAACAACAGCAACAGGAACAGCAACAGATACAAAGCCAAGTCCTCCTCAAACCCAAGACACAACCACCCAAATCGACCCACCAATCGCTCCACCAAAGAAAGGACTCATTTTTAAGCTCTGCCTTTTCTTCTCAATCCCATACTTTTACCTTCTTTTCCAGCACTATAAAATCGAGCAAGACCTCAAGAGATCTATTCTTATCAATGCTTTCCTTAGCGTTGCCGGCTTTTTCCTTACTCAAAAAATGATTCCCGTTGCTTCTAGATATGTTCTGAAACGCAGTTTATTTGGATTTGATATTAACAAGAAGGGTACCCCTCAAGGCACCGTTAAAGTGTAAGTTCCTTTTCTTTTTCCTTGTAACATGTAAGTTTATTTCAGTTCGGGGTTTTCACTGCTTTTATATTTTGATGAACTGGGTATTTTTTCATTTTCAATTCTGATTGGATTTGCTTATTGTTTTTGAATTTTTATGCAAATTCGTAAGCTGGGTTTATCTTTTACCTTACATTCTTTAATACTTACAACGAAATCATATTACTTTCATTAAATTAGTATTCAAAAGATACATATTCATGAATTTGCTACAAGATAGATCCTCTATGTTGGTTCCTACTTTTTTTATTAGGACCTACATTTTAGTACTATCAAGTTTCTTTATTGACCATCAATTCTTGTGCTTAAGTTTGAATTTTGTCCATTCGTGAGATTTAAAATGTAAAATTAGATTGAATTACAATAACACTCTAATAATTTGTGAACTTGGCTTTGGATTTTGCAGGCCTGAGTCATTGGGAATTGTTGTAGGCCTTGTTTTCTTAGTATTGGCTATATTATTCCAGTATTTTAACTTCACAGCAGATTCAAATGTAAGTTTGATATTGTTCAAAAAGTTTCTAGCTGGTTTTTGCTTATTCCTTCTTTTTTAATGTTATGTTATAATTTTGCAGTTGTATTTTTCGGTATCAGAAAATAATTAATGAAAATATTCAAACAGTAGGGAGGATTCATAGCATTTTTGATCAAGTGGGTGCATGGTTGGATACATATGGGTCTCTTTGAGGTGCTGGTGTTGGAACTTGTAAGACAGTTACTTAGTGGGCATTGACTAGGGGCAAGTTGGTTAGAGAAGGAAAAACAAGCAAAAATCATGAGAAGGGAATTTGATTGGATTGTGAAACAAGGGTAAAATGGTTATAACTTATAACAAGCATAAAAATTGAATAAAAGTTCTCAATCTTTATTTCATTCTGCAACTGACTAGATGTTTTTTCCCCTTAAAGCAAACATAACATTAGCAGAAGCATACAATATACTGTCTAGAGTCTTCTTCTTTAGTTTGGATAATAAAAAGGAGTTGTACATAGTGATATAAATGTTATTTGCGATTCATGTAGAAAGAGTAAAAGGTAAATCGTATTACACGATTTAAGTCATCCTTCAAATGACTTTCTATAAGTGGAATGAGACGTATTGTGTTGCTTAACTTAACAGTCTGGTATTAAGGCTTACTATGAATTCGGTATAGTACAGGGAACATTGAACTTTGAGTGTTGCATTAAGAATTATACCAATTTCTTTTTTATTATACATATCACATGTTATACGTGCATTGCATGTTTTTTATTCTCCAACTTTAAAGTTGTTAAAAATTTGGTTCTTTCATCATAATTTAATGGCAGTCATTGTTACATTAGGGCATCATAATTTAATGACAATTTAATTTGGTTCTTTCATCATAATTTGGTTCTTTTGATGCAGAGTTTAGTTTATATACAATTTAAGAGCAATTTGTTGCCTATTGTTTATTCAGTGGCTCGTTGAGTACAATGCAGCCTTAGCATCTATCTGCTTCATGATTTTGCTGGGGTTCGTAGATGATGTTCTGGATGTCCCTTGGAGAGTGTGAGTATACGTTTATCCTTAAGGTTTTTCTGTACTCACGAAAGCCTGGTAATTTTTGGAAGGATGTCTGTGGCTTTGGAATAAATGTTGAAGAAGATCCTTACTTTCTTTTTATGAAGAGCAGGAAACTACTACTTCCGTCAATTGCTGCTCTCCCATTGTTGATGGCCTATGCTGGACACACGACTATCATAATTCCAAAGCCACTTGTTTCATATGTTGGGCAAGAGGTGTTGGACCTAGGTATGCAACAATTCTTAGAATTAATTTGGCCATAATGATAAATATCCTTTGTTGATATGATGGTGTTTGCCTTTTGTTTTCATTTTCTTGTGGTAGGATGCTTTCTCTCTTTTAGTGATATCAATCTAACTCTAATGAAAGCCTATAGTCTCAAAGTTGTGGAAATTGGGTATGTTGGTTCATCATTGGTTCTTGTCATTAAAGGTTTTGAATTTTCTGGGTGGTTCCAAGTTTAATTTCAAGCCACGGACCTTCCTTTGATGGTAAATCAGGCTGGTCAAGTTGTGGCTTGCATGGTAGGGGTCTTTGGGTTAAATCGTTAAAGTCACCTTCAAACCACAATTTTCTCTGCAAGTGGCTAGCATAGCACTTTTCACTAGGAGTAGGGTTCTGCTTGAGTTCTTTGGCTTTTATCGTTGACCTTTTCAATAAATTTAGTTGGTTTGTATTTTAAGTCTGCTAGGTATTTAACCCAAAAAAAAAGTCTGCTAGGTAGGTTTCGTTAGTTGGATTGTGTCGTCATCTCTACTCAGAATACAGTCATACATATATTGGCATTTTCTGTATGAAAATTAGTAAAATATTATAGAGGAAAGTTGTGTGGACCTATGGTTTAATTATGAATCTAGTTTTATTGAGCCATGCTTAGCAATCAACCTGCATGGATTGTCTCCAATAATGAACTGAATCATGGAAAACAATTTTCTATTCCATAAAGTGTGCATAAGCATACATACAAACATACAGATTCGTCTGGCTTGTGGATTTTTTATTTTTTTTTCCCGTACAGACAAATATATCAATGTTGAAGGGAACGGACTACAAAGTCCAAAATTTCTTACCGTATTAATATTATCTCTATATGCTGAGACATGTCTGAGTATATGTGAGGATATAAGGAATATGTTGAGATTTGTCTTGGATATAGCTGAACATATAACCTTTTAATGTGGAAGAAACAGAGGCCAATTGTTCCTGTAATTTAGAAAGAGCTGGGACTTAAAAACTTCAATTTCCTTCCCCTCTCATGTTGCCTTCTTAAGAACTATTTATTTTGAAGTTCTAAATCCTTTGTGCAACTTTTCACTTTTCATTTTTATTATTGAAGAAAAAACTGTTTATTTATTTATTTATTTTTAAGTAGATCACCAAGTCAGCGAGCTGTTTTTCTTTGCAAGGAACTAACAGATAGTTTTGTCATTGCAGGATGGATGTACAAATTGTATATGGGGCTATTGGCAGTATTCTGCACAAACTCTATTAACATTCATGCTGGTTTGAATGGCCTTGAAGTTGGGCAAACAGTTGTGATAGCGTCAGCTGTAAGCATAAAACTACTATGATATGTGGAATTTGTGTTTTACACAATCTGACTTCTTTTTTGCAATTCACAGATTTTGATACATAATATAATGCAAATTGGAGCATCTTCAGATACTGAGTATAAACAAGCTCATGCTTTCTCTATTTATCTTGTTCAACCCTTACTGGCTACTTCCTTGGCTTTACTTTCTTATAACTGGTAATAATCCTGCATTCTACCTCCGGCTGTTTGCGAATGCTACTTTGTGACTAACAAAGCCTTACTAATGTGTTTTGCTTTGTTGTTTGTAGGTATCCTTCTTCAGTTTTTGTTGGGGATACATATACATACTTCGCTGGAATGACCATGGCTGTAGTTGGGATACTGGGGCATTATAGGTATGTGTTCCTCTCATCCTTTTTCATTTGTCTGGTCTTTGGTTACATAATGCAGTAGCTACATACTGAAATAGATACATATGCATTCAGGTAGACCAAATAGATACATACCATATGCAGCTATGCGTTTGTCTCTTTTAACCTAAATGTCATAGATGCAAACACAGTGCCTTCTGACTAATTGTTTGTGATTTAAATTGTCTTAGTTTTATGATAAAACAATTACGTGATCTAGGAAGAAACCCTAGCAAGCCTAACTTGAAGGCCGTGTCTTAATGTAATATCCCGCTAATCATCGCACGTTTTGGTTGATTGGTTCTAATTACTTCTCAAATAAGGGAAAAAAGAAGAACAAAAAGAAAACCCAAATTGATTATTCAGGACCACTATCATTTCTCATTTTATTTTTGTTCTTGCTGCTTATTTACTGGGTAATTATGTGCATAAATAGATTAGAAGCAGGCACATCAATGTGTTGTGTTCCACTTTGCTATTTGCTAGATTTAGGTTAATGTCCGTGCTTTTCTTCTATGTTTTTGTTTGATTTGGAAAGACTAAATATTTATGCCAACATCAGCAAGCTTCAATGTAAGATGGCAAATACTGATCAGATTCCTTACTGGTTTCCTCTTTCACAATTTCTTATTATAGTGAAACGCTCTTGATTTTCTTTCTTCCTCAAGTGTTGAACTTCCTCTTGTCAGTTCCACAGGTTTGATCTACTATTCTCCTCTCCCCTGTTGGTACTATTTAGAATTCTAGCATGCAAAATGTCTAATTTGCATTTACATTTTCTTAGCTTTTTGGCTTTGTGAAATGTCCACGACATCGTCTTCCTAGGTAACTTCGTGTACCCATTATCAGACTTAGCTTACTGTAGCTTCAAAAATTTCTTCTCTTTTATCATTAATACATTTTGTATCTTTAGGTTCAATCCTGAAACAGGACTACTTACTGGGACACGTGATGGGACGCTCATTAACTTTTACTTGAGAATATTTGGGCCAAAATCGGAAAAGTCACTTTGCATCCACCTTCTTCTAGTTCAGGTACTCATCTTTGCAGTCCTCTAACTGAACCAACATTTTGTTTTTGTAATCTCCAATTGCCAAAAGAAGTCTGTTTATTGATGAACTTATAGCAGGGCAAGATGTGGAAAAAGGTGATCAAATTCTAACCAACCAAATAAAATAGGGTTTTGGGTTTTCTGATCCTAATAGTTTGTCGTATTCCAGTAGATGAATCTTCGAAGATGACCTATTTAAATACAAATGCAGTCAATTGGATTTTTTGCGTTCTGTGATTTTTGATAGTAACTTATACTTTTGTGATAATATTGTAATTTTGTTTGACCAAGTTGAAAATGATCGGCAAGCACCATGCATCATCTATTTGCTTACTTCTGTCTAATGCGTATATATTTGCCTTTTCCGGCAGGCCCTAGGATGCTGTTTCTGTTTCATGCTGAGGTACTTCCTAGCTGGTTGGTACAAATAAGGTAGCAACATCAAACAGATACAGAAAATTTTTTGCTATTTGCGCTTATAGTGATGGAAACATGAGAGTACATTTTTCGGTAGGGACAAATTACCTTCAGTCTTGACATCAATGGGATGAATGCTGACATAGTATTACTGGCATGGCATGACATTTTTTCCCCATATACATATATGGCTTGATAATTTACATTTGGTGTGGAAGAGTAAGAGAACATTAGATGCTACGGAAAAAGACCCAAATTCTGTGTATTTACTACTACTTTTGCATTAGCTTACGTAGACGGTTCGAGTTTCGATTGTGTTTAAAATTGTACAATAGTTGAGGTAATTTGATTTGAACTACAATTATGCTGAGTATTATTATTTTTATTATATGGCAATTCAAAGTGGTTGGTTGCAATAATTAAATTTTTATCTATTACTATTTATTAGAGTATACATGCCCCTAGAGCTAGGAATCGGGCAGATTAGGTTGGGTTCGGGTTCGGATCATTGGGTTCAGGTCGTTTTCGGGTTCGGGTTAAATTTTGGTCAGGTTGATTCGGGTTCGGGTCAATTTTGGATTTAGAACTGGCAGATGGATGGGTCGGGTTGGATTTGAGTTCGGTTTTTTGGATTTGGTCAGTTTCGGGTTAAGAAATTTTCGGATCATACGGGTTCGGGTAATTTTCGGTTTCGGGTTGGGTTGGGTTGGGTTCGGGTCGATCAAATGTCGGGTCATTTGGGTTCGGGTCAATTCTGGGTTGGGTCGTTTTCGGTTTCAGGTCATACGGTTTGGATAATTTCGGGTTTTCAGGTTCGGGTCTTTTTCGGGTTCGAGTCATTACAATTCATTTTTTCGGGTTGAATAGTCGGGTCATTTCGGGTTTCAAATTTGATTCGAGTCATTCAAATTTGCGTTTTTTTAATTTTTATTTCTATTCTTATAATTTGGGATTAATAAAAATTCTTTTCCATTTGTAGTTATAACTTTTTGATAGAATAGTTATAAGAAATTTTATTAATATAACTAATAATTTCAATCTCAAGATTTAAGTCTTAATTAATCAGTACAAATATATATAGTATATATATATATATATATATATATATATTTAGACCATGTCTCTGATTTATACTATATATATATATAATATAATATAATATAATAGACTTTCAAATCTGATTTCTAATTTAGGCAATGTGTCTTTTGTTCATATCTTTAGGGATGCAAACTTTTTTGCTGATTTCTAGGCCAAGCTTGGTGTCTGTAGAACATCAAACTTGAT